>JACXVO010012390.1:48449-58944 GCA_015501135.1 Hapalochlaena maculosa
TGGCCGCAGTCAAAATGACTGAAACAAGTAAAAGAATAAAAGAATACAATATAGAATACTTGCAAATTTTGAATTAAGTTATATGGCAATGAAACGTGGGCTTTGACTACAGAGCACTTGCAAAGGTTTGAAATAAATGAAGCCAGCATGCTCTACTTGATGGGTAATGACAGTGTAAATGGTTTAAGAGGAAAACTGGGTATACAAGGCATTAGATGTGTGCATTGGTTTGGTCATGTGATACATATGGATGGGCAGACAGCTATGTAAAGAAGTGCCAAGTTATAATTGTGAAAGAAACCTGTGGAAGAGCTAGACCTAGGAAAACATAAGATGAAATGGTAAAAAAAAAAAAGGATCTTCAGATGCTGGGTTTCATTGAGGAAATGACAAGGGACTAGGAGATATAGCAATTTACTGTAGTTGAAAAGACTTGTCAAGCTAAGTAACATCAATGTCTTCCATACATACAGGCTTGTCGTTTCAGGTGCCACATGAAAAACACCCATGTTGATGCTACATAAAAAGCGCACCACACAAACTATTAAGTGGTTGATAATAGGAAGGGCATCGAGCCATAGACACCATTATACAATTAAAATCTGAACAGTTCCATGTCAAACTTAACCTATACCAGCATGGAAAATGGACGTTAAACAATGATGATGATTTATAAGCACAAATTTGAGACGGAAAAAGAGCAACAAGCTGTACAGATGCACTTTTCAGCTTTAAATTACTGTTAATGCAGTTTTCCTCTCAGTGCAAATGCTCCAAGAGAAAAACTAGCATAAAAGGAATCTGATGTAGTATACAAGAAAGAGGACTGGACTACATGGACAGATGATGCTCATAGATGAGGAGCACGGTATAAAGAAATGCTGATCATTTAATGTGGATGAGGAAGGCACGGGAAGAAGTAGATCCAAGGGCCTTGAATCTCATGGTAGTGATGACAAAGGATAGGATGACTGACTAAATGAGAGTCTGGAAGTACAGATTGTGTGTGTGTGTGTGTGTGTGTATACATGTGCGCATGTGCACAACTGATCTACCCCATCCAATTTCCTCTTCAAAACATGCCCACCACCCACTCATGAGGAGGGAAGGATGAAAATATTCTCAGACTGGAAGCCTAATTTTTGTGTACTGTCAATTGACCATGACAATATCTGTGTTTCTAAGGTTTAAGAAATAACCAAATGGTGTACTGTATTTTCCTTGCATACAAGTTGAATTTTTCAGATCAAAATTTATAACCATAAAAGATAGGGTCAACTTAAACACCAAGACAACTTTGGAGGACCAAAATTTTATGTGAAATATAGTAACATTTGGAAAGATAAGTGTAAACATGTAGTTTAAAACATTCACCATCATCACAATATCAACTGGTGTGCTGAAAAATATGGTCATAAAATGTAGTCACAAAATATCAGTAGCTATTAATTATACTCACAAAGAATACTTTGTTTCATTGGTAAGTAGTGTTTGTCTCTCATCTTCTGTAGTGCAAGACATTATTACTTTGTTGAGATAAAATCAATGTGATATAGCTATAGTAAAAATGACTTAAATTTCTTGACTACAAAGTTTTCTTAAAAACTGACTTCAATGAACTATCAAACTACTTCAGCTACAAACTATAAGAATCCAACAATAAACAATGATACCTTCTTTAAGATATAAATGACCTGACACAAATATGCTATATATATAAATAGGCAAGAAACAATAAGAAGAAAAAGTGGTAACAATTCAAGCAAAACATTATATTTCATTGGGACTGAGGCAGTAACAATTCAAACAAAATATAC
Organism: Hapalochlaena maculosa; assembly: GCA_015501135.1. Lineage (NCBI taxonomy): Eukaryota > Metazoa > Mollusca > Cephalopoda > Octopoda > Octopodidae > Hapalochlaena > Hapalochlaena maculosa. Next base: position 50,267 of record JACXVO010012390.1, read on the forward strand.
TTCTGGACTTTGGATATGAAACATCAAACAAATGATAAAAATAAATTAAATAATACTGGACAAATTACAAATTCAGTTTGAGTATTTCAAAGTTTAACAACTTCTTAACCTATAGGATGCCGGTGGGATGTACTCACAGATATACGATTCCATTAGAACTATTTTATTATTATAAAATACAAATAAAGTGGAAGACCAAGCAAGAGCTAGAGCACTAAAATAATATCTATTAAAGAAATGAATTTCTTTACTTGTTTCAGTCATTGGACAGTAGCCATACTGGGGTATCATCTGAAAGAGTTCTAGTCAACCCTAAGTTCTATTTTTTAAAAGCCTAGTACTTATTCTATCAGTCTCTCTTGCCAAACTGCTAAGTTTCAGGTATATAACCAAACCAACAATGGTTGTCATGCAGTGATATGAGACAAACACAAAACACACACACACAGGGTTTCTTTAAGTTCCCATCTACCAAATCCACTCACAAGGCTTAGGTTGACCTGAGGCTATAGTAGAAGACATTTACCCAAGGTTCTATGCAATGAGAGTGAACCTGGAATTTATGTGGTTGAGAAGCAAACTACCTATCACTCAACCATACCTGCCCAAACTATTTTATCAACACTGACTATTAATATTGTTTAGAATCTAAATATATTGTCTAGAAACATTGTATTTTAATGTCATTCTTATGAATACATAATGCTTCAAAAAAAGCTATAAAAATATTTTTCAATACTAAAGTGAAAATTTATATGATAATTATTTTACTTTGAACAATGTTACATTATTCAAATATTTGCATAGTTCAATAATGTATTTTCTTTTATACATTCATTTGTTTCAGTTGTTTAACTGTAGCCATGCTAGAAGATTGCCTTTAGTTGAACAAATCAACTCTAAGAATTATTCTCTGTAAGCCCAATACTTATTCTATCGGTCTATTTTGCCAAGCTGTTAAGTTTTTGGGACATAAACATACCAGCATCGGTTGTTAAGTGATGCTGTGGGGTGGGGTGGAGAGGGAAACAAACACATACACACAAATACAAGTTTCTTCTAGTTGCCATCTACCAAATTCACTCACAAGCCTTTGGCTGGGAAGCAAACTTCTTACCATACAGCCATACCTGCTCCTAAGTGTAAAAAATTATTCTTTACGAACATCCCTTAAACTTCTTTTCTATAGGGATCATTTAAGCCAATGATCTCAAACTTTTTTTTTTAGTAGCCCACCACTAAATGTTATATTTGGTGCTTTCACCCTCAGGTAGTTGTTCTCTCAAGCATCCACTTAAGTGGCAAATGAAGTATCACAACTAAACTAACTTAACATGGAATGATAATTTATAAATTTTACTCTAGAAATGGACTGTATGAGCTTTTTACTGAATTGATAAAAAAATATTTATAAAAAGGCAAGAATTGTTAATTTACTTCATACATCACAAGTTAATGGCTTCCCTGTACCTGATGAGATCTCATATCTTAATAACCACTACAATCTTATAATGTATAATATAATTACTGCTATAGTTAAAATTTAGTATGTTGTTATCTCACTGCCCGCAAAGTCTAATGCTCCCTTTGATATGCTTAGCACCCTTTGGGGACAGTACTACCAATGTTGAGAGCATCTGATTTAGGGAAATATGACAAATCTCTTCAAAGAACAATTTATTAATTAGGTAAGACGATTCATATTTCTTTTAAGTGATGAGATGCAACATTGGCAATGAAACGATAAAACCTACAAAGGGAGAACCCTGGCATAATTTAAGGATTTTTAACTAATTCTGATAGTGTTCCATATTAACAGCTTGTGACATGGGCTAATTATATTTAGATGAAATGTGTGTATGTGTCTGTATACAAACACACGAACATATTACACACACACACATACATATATTGTGTATGTATATATTTAGTACATTATAAATGGAAACAATAATAATCAACCACAGGAAAATATTCAGTGAACATAAACTGAACAAAATTTGTATACTGTGAAGTATTTGTTTCACAGTAACAGCTGTTATATATAAGACACGTCAAGATGATATTTATATTACATGTGAATAGAATGAATGCTACACTGTTATTGAAAAAAGATATTACTTTTGGTAAATAAACTTTGATCTTAACATTGCCCAACAATCTATGATGTGTTGTAACAAGTCAGGATTAAATATATGGAAAATATGAGAGTGGGTTGAAAAGTTAATCAGCCAATCGTGAAAGACTGATGCTAGAGTTGTGAAATCTCACATGCATTAATTTCAACCCTTCTTATTAATAACTGTATTGTTTCTTTACAGGTAAATTGATGTCTAACTGTTCAAAGAAGATTTCAAAAGTAACTAACAGCAATTTCTCTTGAAAATGGACAGTTAAATGGTTTTATCTCCGCAAAGGCATTCATGCTGACATGGTTGTTACATATGAAGATGACATTAAGTCTGAAAGTGAGCAGCTGAATTTATGAAGGGAAGAGAGAGTCTTGAGGGGGAAAAAAAGGCTGTAGGCTCCCTGTGCCTGTTTTAGACTAACAAGATGAAAACTTCTTCAACAATGAGATCCAAGCACTCTAGTGCTGATAAAAGAAGTGCATGGACTTCATTTGGTCACATTCCATGAGACTATCTTGGTCGGCCTATAAACTTTTCAGCCAGCCCATTATGCTGATGTATTTATCAAATACACATGTCAGATTAGTTTTTTTCTTAAATGCCATCATTTGTGATAAACTGCTTGTCTGAAACAACAATAATAAACTTATAAGCAAATAGATAAAAAAACCAATACTACATATGGGTGTGTAGGTGAGAAATTTGCTTTCCAACCATGCAAGTTAATGTTCAGCCCCATTGGGTATCTTGTACTATGGCTCCAGGTCAACCAGATCCTTGTGAGTGGATTTTGTATACGAAAACTGAAAGAAGCCAGTGTTTCTGTTTATATTGTTTGTTTCCACACAATCATTTAACAACTGCTGCTGGTTTGTTTATATTTGCTAAGAGACTGAAAGACTAAGTACCAGACTTAAAAAGTAAGTACAAGTAAAAGATAAAGAGAAAACATCTCAGGACTTAAATTATAAACAATAACAAACAAAAATTTTTTTTAAATCACTCAAAATTTGTCAATATTTTCATAATTGCATTAAAGAAGCCACTCATAGCAATTAACATCGTGATGTATGTGTGTATTTCTTGAAAGTTGTGGATTCCAGCAATTCTAGTATTTTCTGTTAACCATATACTGGACTTGTGTATGAACAAGCACATTAAACCCACACATGGCCAGAGAAACTGATATATGAATATGTTGACATACAGTTATAAATCTATATATATATAAATTTCAACTGCAAGCTTTAAGTGTATGTATGTATATATATATATATATATATATATGAAGCCCCCCAAATAGCTACCTGAATGGCTATGCTAAAGGTTAAATAACTATGGTCAAGTAGAAATATTCACTCATTGTAAAGTTGTGCTACAGTAAATAGTCACCCACATCAAACAAAAATCCAGAACTAAATATTATGCTTACGTATGTAACAAATAGTGGCAGTGGTGGTTTAAGAAGTGTTAGTAAAAAAATGGAGCAATACTTTAAAAAATTATTTGAGAAGTGCTGCTGTTCATGATTGATCAACCTGGTAGAGATAGCACTTATATCTCTTTCAAATCACATCCCAACATCTTAAAGGACACAATTGATGATGAAATCCTAAATAAGTTTAATAATGATCAACAAAAGACATTCTGACCTTGGACCAAACAACAGTATAGACAAGAAACATACTAATTGGAGGATTGTTGGGATAAGAATGAGCTGGGCAAAGTTCAGAGAACTATCTTTGTTGGCAATAAAGGACCTCTCTTTCAGTGTGAAAGGCAGAGTGTATGATACCTATGAGTCAACAGCCAAGCTACATGGCAATGAAACTTGGGCTGTGACTGTTGAGGACATGCGAAGGTTTAAAAGAAATGAAACTAGCAAGCTCTGCTGGATGTCCAATGTGAGTGTGCACATTTAACAAAATGTGTCTTAAGAGAAAAATTGGATATAAGAGGCATCAGATGAGGTGTGCAAGAAAGTACTGGTATGATCATGTGATGCATATGGATGAGGACAGCTGCACAAAGAAGTGACAATCTCTAACAGTGAAGGGAACCTGAAAAAGAAACAGACCCAAGAAGACATGGAACAAGGTGGTAAAATGTGATCTTCAAATGTCAAGTCACAATAATGATGACCAAGTGACCAAGACTTTTGGCAATTTGTTGTGCTTGAAAAGATATGTCAAGCTAAATGAAATTGAAGTCATCATCAGTATTGGTGACACATGCCAGCGACACACAAAAATCACCCATGCCAGTGACATGCAAAAGGCACCCATGCCAGTGATGCATAGAAGGTCCCCATGCTAGTGACACACAGAAGGCCCCTGTGTCAGTGACACACAAAAGACATCCATGCCAGTGACATGTAATAGGCACCTATGTCAGCAACATGTAAAGAACACTCAGTACACTGAGGAGTGGTTGGTGTTAGGAAGGGTATCCAGCCATAGAAACCAAACCAAGACAGATTGGAGCCTATGCAACTTTCTGGTTTACAAGTTCCAGTCAAACTGTCTTACCTATGCCAGCATGGACAACATGCTAGATGATGAGGATTCAACAGGGATTTCACTCCCACTATTGTTAAAATTTGTGAGTTTAAAGTTCAGACTATTCAATATTTGAGTGATCAATGAATGGCTAAATGTCTTAGTCATTGAATTAAAAACAAAGGAACCAGACATATATTACTTGTCTCAATTTAGCTAAATATAGATAGATAAATGTAAATCTTTGCATACAATACTGAGATTATGTGATTGCTAAAAATGGGACTGCTAACCATATGAGAACAAAAGCAAAGCTTAACATCATGAGGCACAATGTTCAGAAAGCTTGAGACCAGTTTGTCTTTGTGCATCCATATAAGAATTCAGATCAGCTGTATGCAAACTATGGTCTGCAGGATTTACTGAAGAGCATGCCTTAACAAAAATTACCTTGAATTTTGTATTGGTAGAGTGGCTCATCAGATGATGAGCTATATTTCATGGAACCTGCATCATGAAAAAAGACTGTTGATGCCTAATTTAGATAGATGATTTACTACTGTTCAGGAAATTTTAACGATATTCTCTTGTTAAAATTGGTGAAGGGATTCAACACAAAAATAATTATATAAAAGTACAAAAAGGTTTTAACAGAGTTTGAAATCATGATTTTTGTGATCCTTAGTCTAGCACATATATCCACAATGTAGATATTGGAAACAACTGCTGGACAGGCATTCCATTAATTTCTCGTGGGTGTTCACACTTGGTAAAGGAGTAACTTCATATTTTTGATTATTTAGCCTCAGTTCAGGCTTGACTGATCAGACTTATCAAAAAACACTTTAGTCATTAACATCATATTTTTATTTACACACCCAGTTTATATTTAAGGCCTATTTTTTTAAGCCACTATAGAGTAATTTGAGAGAAATTTGGCAACTACATTTAGCAGATTAAGCAACTATGTAAAGGCTTCCATAATGTCGAGTTGTTCAGTGCAAAAATAGAAGGAAAACAAATGGAGGTTAATGATGCTTATACACAGACTCATACATGATACAGATAATTAACAAATTATTATTGAATGTGATCATTACTGGAAATTGTATGACACACACTGCAATACACAAAGATACTATTTGAAAAAAATATTTGAAAATATGATATGGTTTGGCCATCAAAGTCACAGTGAGACATGATAATAGAAAATGAATAGCTGGAACATATGACGACTTCAAGATTGGATTAAACAAAACATTTGAAACAATGAAATTATTATGGATAAAGAATAAACCTTTCAGAGTGCAATGACAGTAAAAAAATTATCAAACATAGCTTGTAGCCAGAGGCTGTGAAATCACAAATAATCTCACTGGGGAGAAATTCTGCAATAATCAATGGAAAAGGTGTGATCATTAGATAAGCTCATTTTAGCAAGTTGGGGCTTATTAGTTCACCATTAAACACAGCCTAAGATTAAAAGTGCTTTCTTCACATTGGAAACAAAAAAAATGTAGGAGGACAATCTCACTTGGATCAATAAAATACAAATTTTAAAAAGAAATAGATAAAATTAGACCACAGAAATGGAATGAAAATTAACAAAGGTAAACTGGTCTAGTTTTATCTATTTCTTTTTAAAATTTGTATTTTATTGATCCAAGTGAGATTGTCCTCCTACATTTTTTTGTTTCCAATGTGAAGTGGAAATCAGGAATATCTTTTAAAAGTGTGTGTGTGGGTGTGTGAGTGTGTGTACACACCTGCTACTATGCAGCACATAAGACAAGAATCTTTATAACTTTGGTGGGCTTTCCTTTATGAAGACAATTTGTCAGACAAACTGGGCAGAAACATGTTCTATATCCCAAAAGTTCAATTTTGATGTGAATCATTATTCTGATGCTACGGAGAAAGGTACACATGACTGAAATATGCAGCCACTATAATTCAACGAGTAGGTAATTCAGTACACTAAACAACTTGAAAACCCATTAAGATTTGCTGGAAAACCCAGTAACTTTTACTGGTGTTGAAGTGCACCCATATATCAAGAAGTAATTTAGTCATTTTACAAAAAAGAACTCAATGAAAAAGTACTGGGGCGTGGCAGAGTTGGGGAGGGGATCTGTTTGACTAAAACCTTTGAAGGTGGTACCCCACTATGCCTGCATAGAATAGGGGGAAAATAATGTGTGTGTATCATAATCCTCTTCATCATTTAGCATCTATTGTCCATGCAGGCATGGGTCAGACTTTTTCAACTGGTGCTAGCAGGCTGGCTGGCCACACCGAACCCGAGTCTGATTTGGCTTGGTTTCTACGGCTGAATGCCCTTCCTAACACTAACTGGGGGGGGGGCATTCTTTTATTTGTTTGTTATTTGACTGTGGCCATGCTGGAGCACCGCTTTCAGTCGATCATATCGACCCCAGAACTTATTCTTTGTAAGCCCAGTACTTACCCCGGCCGTAAAGCTAGAACCGCTAAGTGACAGGGATGCAAACACACTAACATCGGTTGTCAAGCGATGGTGGGAGGACAAATACAGACACAGAAGCACACAGAAAGTGTGTATATATATATATATATATATATATTACACACATAAATGCATATACAACAGGCTTCTTCCAGTTTCCATCTACCAAATCCACTCACAAGGCTTTGGTTGGCCCAAGGATATAGTGGCAGACACTTACCCAAGGTGCCATTCAGGGGTATTGAACCCAGAACCATGTAGAATTATTTGATGTTTATGTTAATTTTCTGTACAACTCAATGTAGGAACTGAGCTTATTGTAAACTGCACTTGTAATTTTTATACTGCGTTCATGATTAGGGTTATCAGTAAAAACTTGTAGACTTTCCTTTATAATGCCAACCCTTTAGCATAGTCATTGCCAGTGGAGATAATGAGATTTCCATACAATATCCACATTTTTGGTTGTATTCAACAGTATCAGCCCCTGATTGGATTAACATTTTCTAAGACACTAGCAACTCGACCACATTAACTGCTATGACTTCTTAAAACCCTGCATTTACAAGTGTTACAAAAGCTTTCTACTAGTGAAGAAAGCTTGTAAAGTTACAGACACAGTCTGGCCACATATTTTTCAAGTACCATTCATAGTTGATGAATTCACTTCATCCCATGACACAGCGATGTTATTCACAGAATCCATTACACAAAACTTTTTCCAGGATTTTTCACTGTAGGTTTATCCTTCCTATCACGAGTTATTTTAAAGTTTTTCAAGGATAATATGCCTAGAAATCTGCTACCAAACATTTGATCTATTGATTAGAGCAAAGAATTTGCATTTTGGGGGATATATTCTATTCTTGCATTAACAGAAAATCATTTAAGTTCACCAGGCTGCTTGGTGCATTGTACAAATTGAGCAATGCTTGGTTGGAAACTTGTTTGGTATTTATTATTTTTACTTTTTACAGCAAAACAAAAAACATCATTTTTGAAAGGTTCTTAATAATCCATGTCTTCTATTTGGATGCCAAATCAGAGGCAGTCCCTTGATACACAAGTAGTAGCTTTAATTCCATAATACCAGCAACATTTCCTCCTAGAAGAAATAGTAGTAGTTTCATCAAGGTTACATATTTGCTTTGGTGTGTAACCTCCTCCAGCAATCATTTCTCAGCTACTCAGTATAATTAATAGCAGCCTTTGTATTAGCACCATTAGCTTCATTAATCAATTTCAAGATGTGTAAATTCAAGTGCTTCTTAAACTTTTCAAACTAGCCTTTACTAAACTGAAAAAGATTTTTATTAGAAGTTTCACTTCTCTCTTTCTGAAAAATCATCATACAAACTTGGCATTATTTTTAATTATTATTATACACAATGTGTCAAATCTGATCTTTGATCTATCCCATTTTAAATATTACATAAAATGTATGAAAAATAAGGATCACGCAGTTAAAGTAATTTCTTAAGCACTCCCTATTGTCATGTATTGGCTGTGAGGTATGGGCTGTGACTGCTGAGGACGCACGTAGACTTGAGAGAAATGAAGGCA
>JACXVO010012390.1:70493-82364 GCA_015501135.1 Hapalochlaena maculosa
GCTAACATAGAGGGGACAAACAAAGACAGACAATTTGGCTGGACTAGTCAGAAATACCGCTTGGCATTTTGGCTGATACGCTAATGATTCTGCCTGCTCGCTGCCTTTGCATGTACACATAATGACAAATCCTGATATTAACCCAGACTGCTTTTTAAGAACTACACTACTGATGCAGAATCTCTTTTGTTGTTTCTTAGCCCTTTGGCTACACTGTGTATTACGTGAAATACACTGGACATATTTCCCAGGTATCCATATATCTTACATGGTACACGTGCCCAATTTTTTCAAACACCATAACTTGGGACTTTTGAAAGGTAAGATTTATATCACTCGGAACATGAAATAAGTGCTAACTAAAAGAAGGTATGCAAACAAGCATGGATGTTTAGGATAAATTTATGAAAATGCTTTGGGCATGCAAATGGTTAAGCTGACATAATAGTCGGGAATCTAATGCAAATAAATTCAAGAACCCAATCTTTGACAGAACAACATTGCTAATAATAAGTGATTTCTAACTCTAGCTCAAAGCTATACATGTAAAAAGAAATTGTTTTAATCAGCTCTATTACAGGAGTTTTAATTCGATGGTCTCTTGAGAGATGGAAGGAAAAGTCAATGTTTGTTGGAATGTAAAGAATGTACAACGACAAAATTACAAGGTAGACTAACATTGCTTTTACTTGTTTCTGTCATTAGACTGCGGCCATACTGAGACACTGCATTGAAGAATTTTTAGTTGAACGAATCGAACTCGTAGGCATGATATTTTATTGATTTAAAAAAAAAAGGTTTGTGTCAAGTTAGTGTCATAAACACACAAGCTTTGTTTGTCAAGCAGTGGTTGAGCAACACACATACATATATATATATATATATACATACATACATACATGACGAGTTCCCTCTAGCTTCCAACTACCAAATTTACTCAAGTCTTTGGTCAGTTCAAGGCTATAGATGAAGATATGTACCCAGGGTGCCACAGTGGGCATGAACTTAGAACTATGTGGTTGAGAAGGAATCTTCCTATCACACAGCCATACTTGCATCTAATCTAATTTCTTATATCTTTAGATGGCTCTAGATTTGTAGAAGTGGTTTTTTTTTTACTGAATATTTCCCAGTATACTGACAGTCCTATAACAGTTAATACCCTGGAGAGATAAAAAAAAAACTATCATGAGCTATACCTACAATGTATAGAGATGATGGACATTTGACTGATAATACAATTACTCAACTCCCCTTTTATTAACAACTTTGATTTGAAGTCATGCATATATAGTGTGGGAAAGAATATATGATCTTTAGCACTTTACTAGTGCTTCCATTTATCTATTCCAGAAGATGAAAAACAATCAGTCTTGGCAGGATTTGAACTTATAATCATAAGAGTTATAACTAAACATTACCAGGAATTTTATCTATAGTCAACTGATTTTTGCTAAGTCATCACCATCTTAATAATAATAATAATAAGGGGGCTAGTTGCTTATATTGACTCCAGTGTTCAAGTGGTGGTATGTATTTTATTGACTCCTTAACGGATGAAAGGCAAAATTGACTTTGGCAGCATTTAAACTTAGGATGTAATAGATTTAAATTTTGGTATTCAACAATTTTAGAAGTGGAGGTGGGGGTTAAATTGATTACATTAGCACAAGTTCTCGACTAGTACTTATTTCATTGGATTGGCTCAGAAAGGTTGAAAGACAAAGTTGACTTTGATAGAATTTGAACTCCGAACATAATGAGTCAAAAGAAATGCTACTAAGCATTTTGTCTAATGTGCCAATAATTCTGATTTAGGCACAATTCCAGCATTTTTGAGGAGTGGTGAGATAGTTGATAGCATCAATGGTTTGTCGTTATGCAAAATATGTGAGACAGTGTGCAGATTGGTAGGTATATCTGTATGCATAGATACAGGCATATTTATGTGTGCCTTTTTGTGTATTATAGTATTTAAAGATAGGGAAATAACAACGTAAGGAGGAGACAAAGAAATTAAAATTATTTCAAGTTATGTTGATAAAACACTGGAAAAAGCACAGAAATATGAAGCAAAATAACAACAACCAAAGAATATGTACAACGAATACCAATACTCCAGATGAAACAAGAAGTGTTCATACAATTTAATTAAACAAAAGTAAAACTTTAAGAGAAGAGTAGAAATGATATTAAATTTATGCCTGTTAACATTACAGACTGATTTGCTCTCTCTACATACACACATACAGGCAGATAAGTGCCTTACATGAAATTCTGGCCCTTGAACCATTTTTTAAAAATTTCTGCCTATTAAATATATTTGCATGTGTGTATTTCTTCAAGTGATTGCAGTCCAGATACATTGCACAAATCCATGCCAGTTATCTCTTTCCCCCAATGGTTATGGTAGATACTCAGTTTCATGTTGTCTCTTTGCCAATAACAGCAATGTAACTAAGTGTTTTTTTTTATTTTCACCTAGGTTGTGGAAATTTCCAAAACGCAACGCATAATACATTGTACTGTTGAGTATAATAACAATGACTACAAAAGCCTGCACTGCATTGAATGTGTTCATAATTTACCTCTTTGTTCTATGAGATGCTTGGTCTATGTGCCATCACAGAAAATGTGAAGCTCTTCCTTCATAATCCAGATTTTTACTCTATAAAGAAGAAAACTCTCTCCGCATTCTCTGAAAACTAGCATGATTGACTTTGAAAGACTTGATTACTAGATATTGAAGTGTTGTACAGACAATAAATATATTTATGTCCACATAGAGATACACACTTATACATAAACATGTATACATACAAAAAATTGCATTTATAAGCATGTACACAGAACATGCACACAGGTATGTGTGCATGTATGCATCTATTGTACAACCATGATGTTCCAGTATCTGATGAGGTAGCTTTCTTTATTTGCATAAATTTGTGATGTGACCACGGGAGTAGCTCCTGGGTCAGTGGCACATAATAATCACCAAACCTGTTTAAAACAGTCGATGGTGCCACATGAGTGGTATCTGTGTTGGTGGCACGTAAAATCCCCAAGCATGGTTGAGGTGGTCGTTGTTGCCATGCAATTGGCATCCCTGTTGGTGGCACATAAAATCACCAAAACCCCCTGTGTCATGCAAACGGAACACGTGTGGGTGACACATAGAATCATTCCCACACTCAGAGTGGTTGGCGTTAGGAAGAGCATCCAGCTGTAGAAACCAAGCCAAACCAAACAGGTACTCAGTGTGGTCAACCAGCCTGCCAGTCCCAGTCAAAAATGTCTAACCCATGCCTGCATGGACAATAGACGCTAAATGATGATGATGACAACTGTATTGTTTAATGCTGAAATAAAGTTGCAAAATAACCTTTATCTTAAAGAAGTCATGTGATTAAAAGCTTTCAACTCACAAACTTCCTGATTTTTGGAGTAGTTGGCATTAGGAAGGACATCCAACTGTTGAAACCTTTCCAGATAGGAATGGAGTCTGATACAGCCTTTTGGTTTGCTAGTCATCAGTCAAACTGTCCAATTCATGCCAGCATGGAAAGCTGATGTTAAATGATGATGACTAAATGTATATTGCATCAGGTTGCTGATGTATGCTTACTGATAGCATGCAGACTTACAACGTTCCATGGTTGGGCCATTGGCAACTTAACTAAAAAAACACAGCACCAATAAAATGAGTGGAACTAAATAACCACATAGCAATGTGTTTTAAACCTTCTGGATTAGTGCCTGGCATTCCCTGAAACCACTAGTAGTGAAATATCCCTTAGCAATTATAGAAGCATTCTACATCAGAATTATAATTGGCTCAACAATTTCCAAATGCTGCCGTGCAACTTCTTCACCGAAAGGGCCAAGGTCATGGCCATCAATCAAGATCCAGAACAGCTCAATATACAATGCCAAGGGATCAAATTAATCCTGGTTGACAAGTTCAAGAGCGTGGGCTCTATTGCTGATCAAACAATAGACTTCAGCCAGGATATCAGAGGAAGACTTGATGACAGGCGTTCAGCTCTGAAGCCATTTAATACAATATGAAGAGACTGTGTCTTCAACAAAGACCTCAAGCTAAACTTTTTAAAAACTTTAATCTCATCAGTAGTGTTGTATGAGGATGAATCATGGACCCCCGAAAGATGTTTGACATCCAGTTCATTGCTCATGGAAACTTGGCTATCAAAGTTTCAACATTTAACTTTAAAAACCAGATTCACTACAATATGTATTGTCCAAAAGTTTCAACAAATTGATCTTAGTAGAACTATCCCCCTTGTTGGTTTTAGATTTTGAACATTTATACTAGGTTTTGGATAACAAAGTTTTTCAGCTAACAATGATTCCTGAGGTTTTGTCATATTTGTATTTTGTGTGCAGCATAATCCCTTGAAGTATTTTCTTTGTCAACCTTGTTATTGATATTTATAACCAGCACAACCATATTCCCTTTATTCCTGTATATATTGATCATTTTTATCTTGCCAAATGAACAGAAAATACTTTATCAAAGAGGCTTAATAAGATGGCAATATGTCTTGCTCTCACCAGTTAGTTTTAGAGACGTAACCCATTCTAATCTGCATTGTCTACATTATCCAAAATTTTACATTGACTGATGATTGTAGAGTTATCTCGTTTTGTATTGTTTTTTATTTTATTTATTTCTCTAGAGGGATTTCCCTTCTACCTATCTCTTGGATAATCTCAATTGATCAAAAAAAATTTCAATACAATATACCAGTGGTCTTCAGCCGCCCTTGTACCACAGACCAGTTTCTTGCAAAGAACTTTTCCCCATGGACTAAGGGATTATGCTTATAACAAAACACAAAGTGCATAATATATAATTTAATTATCACATATATAATACATATCTAATGCAAACCACTCTACGGATTACTATATTCTTTTACGTGTTTCAGTCATTTGACTGTGGCTGGAGCACCACCTTTAGTCGAACACATCGACCCCCAGAACTTATTCTTTTTTAAAGCCCAGTACTTATTTTATTGGTTCTTTTCCCGAACCGCTAAGTAATGGAGACACACCAGCATCGGTTGTCAAGCGATGGTGGGAGGATAAATACAGACACATAAACACTCAGAAAGAATATATATATATATATATATATATATATATATATATATATACACATACGACGGGCTTCTTCCAGTTTCCGTCTACCAAATCCATTCACAAGACGTTGGTCAGCCCGAGACTATAGTAGAATACACTTGTCCAAAGTGCCACACAGTGGGACTGAACCTGGGACCATGTGGCTGGTAGACAGACTGCTTACCACAGAATCACTCCTGCGCCTATTAATAAAATTTTAAAATGTAATCTTTCTATGCAGCCTGGTGCCAAATGGGTTAGGGCTCAGTGATTAGGGTCCTGAAACCCTACCACGTCTTAAATTTAATATGCAGAGCGTTCCCTTGAGGTATTTTCCTTCTAGATTGCTTTTGAAATCATAAACTGAAGAAATTAGAGTTCCACCCAAGTCTTGCGAAATTTAGTTACGTCCCTTTACGTTGTGAGATCAAATCTCACTAGGTTCGGTTTTGCCTTTCATACTTCTGTTAGATAAAGCAAGTAAAATGCAAGTATTGGAGCAATATAATCGGTACTACTAAGAAGAGTCGACCCGCATTAGTCAGCGGACACGCGCAACGCACGTACATGTCGGTAAACAAGTTAGCATCTGCGATAAAATATAAAAAAAAAAGTAGTACCATATCCAATATACGCCTTCCAGAAGATCGGTGACCTTGTGTCAATGTTAAAAATTGTCATTTATCAGATACACCTGTAAGCATATACTGGTGAAGCATCAGCCTCGTATCTGTCAATGAATGCTTATACGTTTACGTCTGTCTGCACAGACCTAGACGTATACACACAGTAAGACGAAGTTATTCTTAAACACTACTGATCGACCAGTTTCCGAAACATATCTACAATTATTATTCATGTGACTGTCATCCTTCTTATCGCCATTACTCCCAACAACAACGCATTCGTTGCTAATATTATTGTCATCGTGATGACATCAGCAACGTCGATTTGTTTCGACGATAACTGAATTATAATCAATTCATGGCCAGTGCACTATTTGATTGACACAAAATGAATTCAGTCCGGATTTTAACTTTTAAAAGTAGAGATGTATTGAAAATCCTGTGAAACATTTAAGCTCTCTATCCTTTCTGCCAACTTACCATCATACCTTTATTAATGTTATTACTGTTACTGTATCAAAGACATCTGTCGCCGAACTTAGTGACCAGCCACTAGAGGAAACGGCTGCCGAGACGCCATTAATAAAAAAGCAAAAGAAAAAATTCAGTCAAAACAAACTTGATAACAAACGTCACAATACGTCATAGTTGAGGCCACGCCTATCTTCTCCTCCCACTCTGTAGCAATACGCAGGAATTGCGATTACGCGTGCAGTATAAGGAGACGGGAGAAAAGACGCAGTATACAGTTGACAATATATTAAACCACTTCAACACTCAATTAGAACAAATATGCGTATACTATGAAATTCACACACATATTATTCCGCTGATTTTGACACATTCTCTCATTTATCAGCATAACTTGCCATACTACGTAAACCTGATTAGAAGGGAAGTCGGTGAATAGTATGACGCTAAACAAATAGACCAACGCACATATACATACACAAATTAATTTCTTCGTGGGCACTTGTGATACTTATTTGTACGTAGAAGAGGTGAATTGATTGAATTAGGTTCGCAAATATACTTTTCTACTCTAGGCACAAGGCCCGAAATTTTTGAGGAGAGAGCCAGATGATTAGATCGATCTCGATACATCGACCCCGAAAGGATGAAAGGCAAAGTTGAATTCGGTGCGTAAAGACAAACGAAAAACATTGCTAAGCATTTCACCTGACGTAACGTTTCTTTTTTTCTTAATCTAGGCACAAGGCACGTAATTTTGTAGGAAGAACCCAGTCTATTAAGACCGACCCTAGCACGCAACTGGTACTTAATTTATCGACCCCCAAAAACGTGAAAGGCAGAGTCGACCTCCGGAATTTGAATTCAGAACGTAAAGATAGACGAAACACCGCTAAGTATTTCGTCCGGCGTGCTAACGTTTCTTATTTTCTTATTGTCCACAAGGAGCTAACATAGAGGGGACAAACAAGGACAGATAATTTTGGCTGGACTAGTCAACTGGTACTTAATTTATCGACCCCGAAAGGATGAAAGGCTAAATCGACCTCGGCGGAATTTGAACTCAGAACTTAGCGACAGACGAAATAACGCTAATCATTTCGCCCGGCGTGCTAACGTTTCTGGCAGCTCGTCGCCTTTCTGTTCCCAAATATATGAAAAAGTTGAAAGGTCAATTCTAGCATAGTTCCATATCCCATCAAACATATTTATTCTCAAAAGCATGCCATCGATGACCATCTGATCTGTTATTTATTTATTTAGGAATGTATTTTGCTGACGTGTCCTTTTTAAAGATTACCCATGTGTGACTTTGAAGGATACTTTACGGCTATTTCAAGTGGGTGGATTAACACGTGAATTTCATGTTATCGTTTAGTTTGATCCACCTCTCGAGCAGACAGACATATAGTCAAAGGTGTTCCAGTCGTGACTATCTCATTGTTTTGTATGTCTATGACTACATTATCCAATATGTCCTTTTTTCCTTCAAGACAATAGTGTGGGATTTGACTTCTATAAAGATTAACGGAACGGGAATTTGTAAAATGTTTTGCTGCTATAGGAAAAGCAGTTTCTCCGACATGACACCCATTCGACTTCCAAACCTTAATTGAATTTAGAGTTAGCTTATTTAACGCAGGAAATTATTTTAAAAGCTAACTTAAAATAATTATGAGCTGTGTGAGGGAAAAATAAATAGTTTTACTTATTGATTGGTTCCCTGGTATTTTTATTTTTAGGCAAGTACGAGTGACGATTGTGGATATGTTTCTACTTTTTTGACCTCATCATTGTGCTTGCCAAAATGATTAAATATGAAAGCTTGTATATATAGGTTAGAGCATAGGTTCTCAAAGTGCTCCGTACGGAGCCCCAGGGGCTCCGCCAGAGAAACTTAGGGGCTCCGCAAGCTATTCGTTTACTTATTAAAATACTGACTGAAATTTATTGTGGGGCTCCGTAAATGATGGTCAACCTCTTCACGGGCTCTAGTACCAAAAGTTTGAGAACCTCTGGGTTAGAGTACGAAAATAAAATTGCTTGGAGACGCCACCTACAACTAAAACTATAGTGAAGTCACCACCAACTATATAAATTTAAATTTAAATTTTTTAATTGGATTTAACAGGAAATTTGTTTAGAATAAAAAAAAGAGTTGCATACCATCAATCTCATTCTTTCACTCATGACCTTCTTCAGCCTGTTAGCAAGACAACTGGGGATGGAGATAGCTGCAGTGAAAGAACAAGGTGTCTTACCTTATCTTTCTCTCTGCATGCCACAATGCATTGCTGCAGATCCATAAAGGTGTCTTTTGCAGAATTCACCTGATCCAGTCTTCAAATGCATAAGTAGACAAGTCTTAACTAACCGAGAGTTACTTACCCATTACCCTTAACAGGATTAGCACACAAATTAAAGCTGTTTACCAGGTTGTGGCAATCAACATAGGCAAATAACTGCTTGGACCCACAGGTGAGATTTGAGTGCTAAGTGGAAACCAAAGTTAACAAACCACACCTAAGAGTGTGACATGTTGCCTTGTCAACGGTGCTACCTGTCCTCGACATACTATGCATCCTTGCTCAACATAAAGGCATAAAAATATTTTTTACTTTTTTGAGCAAACAATGTGTCCTATTTTGGGAGGGATGGAAACTAAAGTCATCATTCACAATAATTGCAATCATTCTATTGGCTTTCATACATACATATCTTACTGTCTTTTTCAAGTGTGCAAGGATTTGCAGTAAAACATTCTAACAAAGACTAGCTTCCAGAGTTAGTGACCATCAGTGCTTCAAACTTTTACATTTGTAAATGAAGAGTTTGGGTTTTGGCTCAAGCCCCACAACCGGTGACCTCACAAGAATGTCTTCCCTTTCATCTGGCTCCTTCAGTGCTGACGCCACTAACAGCAGTGGTAACATGGCTGCTGGAACCCCTAAAGGTGTGACTAGCATAGGCACTGTGTTTCCTTCACCCCATCCTTCTCCTGCCATTCAGATGGCAAACCCATCCCTTTGCAGCCTGGTGATTAGAGTATAGGTGTTACATCAATAACTTCTGGACAGCCACCTTTGTCAGGCCTCCTAAAAGTTCTAAACAACAATTACCACCAGCAGCTGGCTGAAGGAATGAAATACCCTTCATCTATCTCATCGTAGGGACTTGGTTTGACTCTCAACACACCCAAAGCTTCAAAAGGCCCCAGCTAGACATTTGGTAGTTTCACCTCCTGTACACCAAAAGTAGACTTTGATACAGCCAACCTGGTCAGAAGACCCTTGTGACAACAACTACAACAACATCATCAACAAGTAGCATGCAGAAACCTTTTTGGAACTACTCATTCCTTCAAACATCCAAATCACCAGCACCACTATTCCTCACAAAGTAGACTAGACCCTAGGTAGAGATGCTACTCCCCACACTACTAAGATGCTATTTGGCTTAAAAACTCCGAGCAACATTTTCAGTACCTCTCCTTCATTTCTTTCAAGTAACCTGTTCAAAAGTAGATACAAGCAACAAAGAAGACGAAGTAGAGGAATATGAACCAAATGTGAATTTTGCTCCAGTTATGCCACTGCCAGAGCTTGTTGACCTAAAGATGGGTGGGGAGGAGGAAGAGACACTATTCGGTGACAGAGCAAGGTTATATTGCTTTGACAAAGAAACTAACCAGTGGAAGGAGCATGGTGTCGGGAAGTTGAAGATTCTGCACAACAAATCCACAAACCGCAGTCGTATGTTGATGCGGTGTGAACAGGTACTGAAGCTGTGTGCCAATCACTTCAAATTTTGGAGGATGTAAAGGAAGGAATAATTATCATCAGTCAAAATGTCATTAGCATTTAACTAGTTTCTGATGAGATTTGAAGTCTCCAAAATTTAGAAATTATTGAGTTGTGTCTTTTTGTGCTAGTTTATATATACATATATATATATATACACACACACACACAGGGTTGGCCAAAAGTCACCTGACAGTAAATCAGACTTCCATATTGACTCAAATGGGAAAATGTGTCACTCAAGAAAGGCTTCAGTTTGAATAATTTTCATATTTCATTTTTTCTTTAGATGCTTTTATTAGATTCATTCAGTTGTTAAACATAAATCTTGGAATTAAATGATTTTCGATTTACTGCCAGCTGACTTTTGGCTAACCATGTATATATTGTGTGCGTGTGTAACAAGTAAGAGAATGTAGATACTGGTTTCACATTTATTCTTTGGTTATGACTTCCAACAACATATAAGTCGGATAAATCATTTAACACAGTGGCAAATATGAATATAAACAATGCTTATGTAATTCTAATTCATATTACATTTAACTCGGCCATTTCTTTGACAAAATGAATAAATTAATAGCATTCTTCAACTGAAGCATTGTTTCCTTCTATACACTTTGTTATCCAATATTTGCCAGAGTATTTACTGAGGTAAGCGCCGGGATTTCTGAATCCCTTTTCATTTACTACACACACACATGCACATATAGTTATATAAATTCATAATTGACTGTACCCTAAAGTTATTATTGTAAAGCATGACAACAAAGGATTTAGTGGTGAGAAAACCACTAGATGTCTTGAATAAATCAAATTATTAAACCTGGTGAAATCCCACCAACTGCACTCTCAGAGGAGCCTCTCAAAAGTCTATACTACCACCCTTGTACAATCTGATCATATTGCAAGACACTGTATAGGCATGACTGTCGATAATTTCAACAGAATATTTATATGCCACATGTACTCTTTCAGATACAGTTCCATGGAAAACTCCACTTCACTATCCTGCTTCATTTGGAAACTCTAGTACTCAGGTAATGACTCTCTCAACATCACATGGAGCATTACTGGTTGGCCCTTCCTTACTTCATGATTACCATTTCTGTCTCCATGACAGACTACAAAAGCTTGGTTCAATTCATTTTGAAAATACTTCAGAATTTAATAAAACAATTTTGTCATTCTTAAGCTGGTGTTTAGGATGAAAATTAAAAGGACATTTTGATAAGAGATTTTTTTACTCAAGAGTATGTACATTTTCTCAAGAGGTCAAGAAGATTAAGAAAGAAAGAGAGCAATATCAGAATGAATGGGTTGGAAGAGCATAAGGATACTGTAAGTGATAAGGTACCTTAACATTAAAATGCTTCTACTGATAATGATAAATTTATATATTTGTGTCTGTGAAAACATGCTCATCTAAGAAAAGTCAAAGCTATGTCCCACACACACACAATGTCCTTCATAACACCAACCATTTTACAAAGTAAATTGAATGCTTTTTATGTGACACCAGTGCCAGTGAAGATCCCAAATAGCTTGCTATGCAAAAATATTTTGAGATGTGAGATGGTATTGTAGGCAGTGGCTTTGTGCCATGTTACAAAAGATTAGAATATAACTGATGGACAGACATAGGTATCTTGCCATAGAGGAAATACATGGTTATCCCAGCTGGAAGAAGATATAGCAAAAGAGAGATGATAGCAATGTGCCAAAGTACAAGAATGATGATATGAATGGAATGGTAGAGAATTTCTCAGGCTGCATGAGTAAGGATTTCTTAAGAATGGAAAAATGTGTAAGATATATATATATATATATAT
>JACXVO010012390.1:141351-154042 GCA_015501135.1 Hapalochlaena maculosa
TACGTGTCACCCGCACGTGATATATGTATATATATATATATATATATATAAAAGTTTCATCATTGTTTATCAGTGAAGAATATAAAAGTAGATGGGAAAAACAAAAACAACAAAAAAAACCTTGGTGCTTTATGGATAAAATTCTCTCAAATGTTTGTTTTGTATTGATTTGCAGACACTTTTTTATCACTTTTACCACCAAAGTGCAGTGACCAAAGATAGGCTCTTTAGAATGCTGTAGTTAATGACACTGTTGTTCACAAATTACAATATAAAATATAAAGTGATTCCTCTAAAAATAATTAAAGCATGTAGCAGTTAATAACTTAGGTTCCATGTATATAAAAGGCAAAACATGGAAGTGGTTAGTCAAGTGATTATTAGTAATCAATTTTAATTAAACATTTTATTGTTGCTATGTGTTATGTTTTATTGTCCTCATGACACGAATAATCAGCAATTTGTTTTTAATGTTGTTAACCTAATTGGCATTTTACGATAACCTTATCACTAATAATAGTGGATAATGTACAAGTGTCTTTCAGAATTTAAATTTTGCAGATGTTTGCTGAAAACCTTGCAAGACTCCTCATAAACTAGCTGTAACTACTTGAGCTGTTATAATACAGTTATTGCAAAATACTCTCCTGAACAAATATGTGAGGAAGGTTCTCTATACAGTTTCTTGACCTGCTGAAAGTAGCACCTCAATTTCCCTCAAGTCATATTTTAATAAGAAATATGTTTGATAATTTGCTTATGGCTTCCTTGCCTATAGAAAAATTGGTTGTGGTTGAAATGCAATAGTTACCCTGATCATGTTCCAAATGACTCAAATAAGTTAATTAGGTGAAGTTGAGATAAGATTGTTTATTGTGGGCTACAGTTGTGTATAAATCCAGTGATTTGTGACCAGACAGTGTAGTTCCAAACCAATGTAATTTTTGGAAATAAGCCTAAGTTGGTGTTGGTATTTCCTTGCAGAAATCATTTTCCCCTTCATTTCTTATGTTCTCAGTGATTAGTAAATGTGAACATGTACTAGTAATATGCAATGATTGGCACAATGACGTGTACACTTAGAGGGCTTTGTTTTTAGGTGTAGTCTAAGGTGAAGGGATATTCTTGGACTGAAGCATAAGAACAGTTGTATAGATGTTCAGAACAGATTTTATGCCAAATAAAAATATACTTGCTTCTCATTAGTTGTTCATTTGGCTTATCAGACCTTTCTTCATGTTAAAACTAGGACTTCCTATATATTTATTATTAATTTATTTTTTCTTTACTTTCAGTTTTGATTAACTCCAGATTTTTTTCTTTCTCTTAGTTGTAATTCTCTTATACTCTTAAATGTATTAATAGTAACAGCTCGTTCATCTTTGTTGTTAGTTCCATTATTCAGTACCTAATTTTCATTTTGATTGAATCATTTATTTTACTTATCTTTTTAACAGGAGGGCTCACATGAAGGAATGTTTCGATGGTCTTCGTAACCAAATACCTCCTTCAGAGGACAAAAAGAACTCCAATCTGAGTATTTTACGAAGTGCTCTTCGATATATACAGGTAATCCATTCCGATATGTTAATGTTGAATGAGAGGCATACCAGTTATATGTAGTTATATAATAGTAAACTATTTTTGATCATGGGTGAGAGTTTGTTGAAATGAAATCCATTTGCTTGATTGGCAAACCTCCTCTTTGTGAATATTTTTTCTGGATTCTTATTCCTTTACTTGGAATGGTATATTTTGAATCATTGGTATACTTAACTGAATTTAGAAGAAACCTTTTTTTCTTGCAGAAAATTTTGAATAATTAACCTACTATTTTATGCTCTGTGGATCTCTTACTGTTAAGACATTGAATTTTGCTTTCCAGAACATGTGAGATATTATCGTCGTCGTCATCATCGTCATCACCACCATCACCATCATCATCATCATCATCATCATCAACTTCTTCATTTGAATTTATATATTGTTCAGTCATCAGGTATAAGTGATGAAAAATAATTTTTTCTTAATACATTTGATAGCTCCCTAACATTCTAGCTATTTTAATTTTATTTCAAAATACTCCACCCTCTCATTCTTTTTTTAGATCTCTCTACTTTACTCCAATTAGTAGTTAACTGCTCTATATTATCACCTGGCCCAATGGTTAGGGTAGCGGACTCGCGGCCGTTGGATCGCGATTTCAATTCCCAGACCAGGCATTGTGTGTGTTTATTGAGCGAAAAGCACCTTAGCTCCACGCAGCTCTGGTAAGGGGTGGTGGCAAACCTTGCTGTACTCTTCCGCCACAAGCTTCTTTCACTTTCCTATCGTGTTTGTCCCCTCTATGTATAGCTCCCTGTGGGTAGTAAAGAAATATATATTATCACCTTATCTCGATCTCGGGCACACATACACACACATACACACACACACATACACACACACATACACACACACATTGGTGTGATGATGAGTTTATTTTATTCTTCATTAATGCATTCATAACTTCAGTTGTTTTGAATGTTCTCCTACTAACTGCTCTTTAATTTTCTGGAGCTCTGCCTTGATCCAGCCCTGCTAATTTTATTCAACCCCAGCTTCTCTTAGGTATTATTTTCACTTTCTTTTTTTGTCAGTATGTAATCCTGTATCTTATCTTCCCCTTAGTTTATGATTGGTACATATATGATACTTGTTTGCAAACAGCTTTACTCTATGGTAGTTAGACAAGGGCTGTGAATGTAGAAGACATGCATAAACTGGAGATAAATGAAGTATGCTTTGTTGAATGTGCAACATCAGTGCACGTGTATGGCAAAGTGCAAATGTATCGAGAAAAGTTGGGCATAAGAGAAATCAAATGTGGTATACAAGAGAGAAGACTGTGCTGGTTTGGACATGTGATGCAGATAAATGTTAAAGTAAAGGAGTGGAAGAGAGAGACCCAAGAAGGCATGGAATGAAGTGGTAAAGACTGATCTCTGGATGATGGTTTTCATAGAGGGAATACCTATGGATCAAGATGTTTGATGATATGAAGTTCTAGAGAAGACCCACCTACGTCAGCAAAAATGAGTTCTAGAAGTGCTGAGTATCCCACACTTAACAAGAAAACTTCTCACATACTCTACCACAACAAATCAAACTATGTCTCTACATCTCTTCTCTTTCTCGCATTTCCACTTCATGCATACCTCCCACTCCAAAATTCTGTCCTCTTGTCCCTCTGCCACTATATCATTGCCTTCTGCTCACCTCAGCCCTGACCTATGTGTTCCTCCACACTCCCTGTCTCCCTGTATTATTGCTGTCTGTTAGCCTCTTACCTGTATGTTCCACCCATTTGTAACAATAAAAATTTTCTCTCACCCTACCCCAACAAACCAATCTACATTTCTACTCTTCCCCACATTTTTTCTTTCATACACTATGCCTAGCCTTCACTCCTCAATCCTTTCCACGTCACCCTGCTCCTCTGTATCATTGATATCTGGTATCCCCCTGACTCTCTATATACCTAGGTTGTTGTCCCCCCGCCTCTGCACCCTTTAATCACACTTCCTTTGCAATATCCTGCCACTTGGTGGCAGAACCTCATTTTCTCTTGATTGTTTGGCATAAATTAATGTCTGTACAAATCGTATCTTACCATTAACTCCATGATATTAATAAATATTTTCAATATCATCATTTTTATATTTGCTTTTTCCTCTAGTCCCTTTTTTGTCTAAGGCTGGTCACCTTTGCAACACTAAATGTTTGTTTTTGGGATATTGTTTGGAATGATTTTGTTATTTCTCAAGAAATGTATTCTATAGTGATTTCCTGTTGCCTTAAAAAGTTTTTCTTTATGGGAACGTAAAAGAGGGATGTTACTTTCTTTTCTTGCCTTTCTCAAGAACATTAGTGACTTAAGTGAAATAATTAAAACTGGAACAAAAGCTGATAATATGCAGTTCTGACATATCAGCTATTGTTTATTACCAGAACATCACACAATGGAGCATTGTGACAGGAAGTGGCAGCTTACTTTGCTCAGTTCTCATGTCAGGCTTTGTTAAAAATGTTATTAATATCAAGGACGACGTCAGTTTTGCTGAAGCTGTCAAAGATGAGAAATCATTGATGACTTAGAGACTTAGGTCTGGCTCTTTTTAAGCTACACTGGTGGTTACTGAAGAGTGAGAAATGTAGAGTGGGAACATGATAAGTTGATAGCAAAGACTTCGTAAAATTGAAGAAAAAGATTGTAAAGTTTGTCAAACATATGAGCTGTCTCTGGAGCATTATACCTGTGGGTAATAAAAAGAATACTGTTAGAACCAATTACCCTATTGATTTGCTGTTAACACAGGTTTTCACATATAGGTTTCACATTATAGGTGCAGGAGTGGTTGTGTG
The DNA here is from genome assembly GCA_015501135.1 of Hapalochlaena maculosa. Taxonomy (NCBI): domain Eukaryota; kingdom Metazoa; phylum Mollusca; class Cephalopoda; order Octopoda; family Octopodidae; genus Hapalochlaena; species Hapalochlaena maculosa. The sequence continues at coordinate 145,756 of JACXVO010012390.1, forward strand.
GTAATAACTTGCTTACCAACAACATGGTTCCAGGTTCAGTCTCACTGTGTGACACCTTGGGCAAGTGTCTTCTACTATAGCCTTGGGCCGATCAAAGCTTTGTGAGTGGATTTAGTAGAAGCTGAAAGCTCCTTGTATATATGCGTTTGTGTTTGTGTCCCCCATAACTTAGCAGTTCACCAAACAAAACCAATAGAATAAGTATTAAGCTTACAAAAATAAGTTTTAGGGTTGATTTGTTTGACTAAAAGGTAGTGCTCCAGATTGGCCTCAGTCAAATGACTGAAACAAATAAAAGAGTGTGTTTGCTGTGTGTATGGGGGTGGAGGAGAAATTAGAAGTTTTGTTGTGTGAAGAATGTAGTGTTAAAAACAAAAGTAGCAGATTTTGTGGCAAGAGTGCTACTTATAGAACCATTCTAGTTAAGTACTGGAATTCTGAAACGATGGTAAAGATCTTAGCAATGACCTAGAAAGCTTTCCTGCAATTTGGAAAACAAGAGAGCACAGAAGAATTTTTGCACATTTGCAAGTGTTGTCATTGCTTGTAAATAACTTCCAGTTGATGGCACTGGGTGCATCATCTAGGTGTGAATGCAGTATTCTTAATTTGTACTGATGCAAGCGCATGGTTATATGCAGAACGTAGAGAAACATATAAAGAAAGACGATTTCAACTAGCCGTATCAGGTGTGTGTGTGGTGAATCTCATTTGATGTGAAGAATAGTTAGCATAAGATTTGTATAACCCCGAGTGGTTTACTGGCTTAGAGGGATTGTTTTGCAGTAGGAATATGTGAGATGTGTTGTCTTGATTAGGCTGTATTTAGACAATCTGATTGGACAGTAGTAGGAAGAGGAGGAGGAATAAAGGATGGCGATAAATGTGAGAAAGAGGTAAACAAATCATTTGGAGTGTCAACATAGTTATGAGAAGGATAGAATTTCTCTGTGCCACTGTTGGATGTCGCAACTATGAAGTTGTGTGTATTAACCAGCAATCGTGATAACTTCAAGTACAGATGAGGCGAAATAGATGTCAGTGCAAGAATAACTACTGATTGTTAGAAGAGTTGGATGGGAAGTAGTTGAGATAGCAGATAAGATTAATAGGGAAGAGGTATTTTTTCTTTTTTCCTGATTAGTTATTTTATGTATTCACATAATACTACCGTTGAAAATGTAGCATATAACCTGAACAGCTGAGATGGCTTAGATATTTAGCGAGATTAATTTTTGATCTGTAGTTTGCCTGATGTAAATCTAGAAAGGATGGCAAATTGTCCGGTGGTACTACTTCAGCTGTCCACTACACTCTTTAATAATCTTCGTGAGCATTACAGGTCTGGGTAATTGGCATATTCATTTTATGCGGTCTTTCGCCTGCCGTTACATTTTGAGTTCGAATTCCGCCACGGTCGACTTTGCCCTTCATCCTTTCGGGGTTGATTAAATAAGTACCAGTTACACATTGGAGTCGATCTAATTAATTTAATTTGTTTTGTCTTGTCCTTGTTTGTCCCCTCTATGTTTAGCCCCTTGTCAGTAATAACGAAATTTTTTTCTTAATTTATTTTCTTTCTTTGCTGATATGAATTGGACATTGTTGTAAATTTGGGATATTTACATAAGAATTGTTAAATATGTTTTTACAGTTGAATGTTCCTACCAGTATCAATCACAAAGTTATTGAAAAACAAAGTGTAAAATAAAACAGGATGCCTATTTTCCAAATTTACAGTTGTCAATAGTGTCTTGTTTGATTGTTACAATGAAAAATACTAGATGGGATTTTAACTTGATTTTCTCTCTCTATCTATTTATTCATTCATTTATTTTGTGCATTTCTACCAGGATTAACCATCTAATTACCTTAAAGATGTTGCCTGCTGTTAGGTGTTATTGTTACTCTACTGGGTTATGTTACGTTCTAGTCTTGATATTAACCATAAAAAGAAAGAAAAGTAAGTGCATACTCTGCTCATTCTTTCTCCTTCTATTCCACAATACCTTTTCAGATAGCATTTTTAGTATAACCTTATCTTCAGTCTATATACTGTCACATTATGGCTTTCAGATTAAGGACACCTATGTCACCTTCAAAAAACTAAGATGATGGCAAAATCGGTAGAGTGCTTGGTAAAACATTTAGAGTCATAATGTCATGTCACTCACTTTATGTTTTGAGTTCAAATCCCGCCCAAGTTTACTTCTATCGTACATTCTTCCGGTATTGATAAAATAAGTACTGGGGTTGTAACTGACTAGAAGGTTATGTCCTAGCATGGACAGTCCATTGACTGAATTTGTTATTACTAATAACAAAGAGGAGTTTTCCTTTACCTATAGTTATGATGTATGCCTTCTACTTAGCTGGACCTTTCTGTTGTATATTTACATATTTTAAAATCAATATCTAGCAATAAAAAAAGACAAGTTCATACGTAGTTTCCAAATTATTCCATTCAAGTTTTAAATGCCATTTTTTTTGTCCTCTTGAAAATATAGTCAATCATTGCTATTTCGTTTTTATTCTATAAATGTAACAGCTATAGTGTTATTTCCTTTTCTCATTTAATGTTTTGATAATAAAATGAGAATAAAGATCTAAAAGTATAAATCAATAATGATTATGAAAAGTAGCATATTTTTATAGCTTCCTGATTTTCTTTTTGTGCACATGTGTTAATTGAGCTAGTTGTGTCTTACGTTTTCTCATTTGCGCCATTTTCATATACAGATTGTATTTAATGCTTTCTGCCTGTAAAGACGGTATTTCTGTATTGGGTGTATATGTGATTCAACATAGGGCATGTTTGAATGTTTACTAGAGACTGCTTCAGATTACTTCGTTTCAGTATATTCATAGATACAAGTCTGCATTGCCATCTTATCTGCATCAATAAACACATTCTTGTGTTAAATTTAAAAGGAAAGAAAATATCTTGTAGTGCGATTATTAAACCAATTAGTATTTCAAATTATCTATTGTAACTGCCTATCTATAAACGTGATGTTTAAATTCGATGCACACCAAAATTATACAAAAAGATGAAATGACGAACTAGATACGATATGGTTTCCAAATGTGAAAACATTAATTTGCAAATGTTATTGTTTATATAAGTTACAGTTGCCCTAAATTTATATTTGAAGTTTGTGTGGGGTAAAGTTGGCATTTGGATTTATTATTTTGAAATTAGCTTTGTCATAGTCGCAGGTGTGTCTGTGTAGTAAGAAGTTTGCTTCTCAACCACATGGTTCCTGGTTCAGTGTCACTGTATGGCACTTTGGGCTATCGTCTTCTATTATATCTCCGACTGACCAAAGCCTTATGTATATATATTTGTGTGTATCTCTGTTTATGTTTGTCCTTCACCTTAACCAGGGATCTTTTCAATCTCAATCACAGATTTTTTAATTAATATTTTTTTTAACTAAATAATTTGAAACTTCAGATACCGGTTGAATGTGTTGAGTAGAATACGGTTTACTCCTAGCGTTTCTGACAGTTTTGTATTTTAGAAATTATTTCTTGTTAAAGTTGTTGTATTTGGATAATTTTAGCCAATCAGTGACATGTGTTCAGCTGAAGAAAGTTACTGTTGTCTGTGAAAGTAATCAAGCAATAATTTTCGGGTTATGAACGTCACCTTTCTCCATTATACAGTATCAACTAGCAACCAGCGTGCAAACTTGTCATTGCCACTACAGTTACTGTATTTTCCAGTATATAAGCCACTGTTTGTTTTGTTTTACCTTAATGTTTCAACACAGTTATTTTCAATCTAATAAAGAATGTATTTATTACTGTATTGTCCACAGGAGGGCTAAACATAGAGGGGGAAAATAAGGACTCGCAAAGGGATTAAGTTGATTACATCAACCTCAGTGCATAAATGGTACTTATTGAATTGGCCTCGAAATGATGAAATGTAAAGTCATACATCTCATTGTTTTAAATGTGTTGATTATAGTAAGACAAAATCATGACAATGACAATCCCTCTCATAATTGTACAATAAGGCATTTTGAAACTAGATATACATCAACAACAAAGAGCTAACTGCAGACTCGTTGCTCTATGGTGTTGATTCGTTGAACAGAGTGATGACATTTAATAAAGATGACTCAGAAGTTGTTACTCTTTGATTACTTTTGCAAACAGTAGTAACTTTCTTCAGCTGAATGCACATCATTGATTGGTTAAAATCACCCAAATACAACTTTAACATAAAATAACTTATAAAATACAAAACTTTGTCAAAAACGTTAAGAATAAACCGTGTTCCGACTCATTCAACCGGTTTCCGAAATTTCAAACTATTTAGTTTTTTAAAATTTAATTTTAAAAATCTGTGACTGAGATTGAAAAGATGGTTGGTTTCTTTACGTCCTTGTGACATAGTGGTTTGGCCAAAGAGACACAGAATGAGTACCAAACTTAAAGATAAATTCTGGAGCAATCCTTTCTACCAAGAATGCCCTGCAAGGAAGGTAGTTCACTAGGATATTTAATGACTGAAACCAGTAAAATTTAAAAGATATCTGAATAGCCAGAATCCAGGACGCTTCCACTGACAGTCACTGCAATCATCTGTATCCCCATCCAACACACATTAATGTTTGTTTTTAGTAATAATAAGAAAACGTTTTACTAGTTACTCTATACTTTTGTAGAGTACAAATTTATTATATCTGTGTGTGATGTGTGTGTGTGTGTGTGTGCAAAATTTTTAAGTGGTGGAAGGCTGAAATGCTGGACTTATGGAGACTTATAAACATTACCGGATACAAATTTTGACATTCGAATCAAAGACATGTTTTGGAAAATACAGACGTATGGCAACCCTGTTTTAAGTTAGAATTGATTCAATTACACCATAAACTCTAAGCACAACTTCAGTATTAGATATACCCTTTTGTTTCTACAGTATCTTTAACACAGCTGTTGTAAGAGAAATTATGTGATTGGTTTTCAAGCAGATTAAATAATATGCTTCCCTGCAGACTTCAATTTTCAATGAAATGTAACATTTCAGAATTTATTGTTGAAACTTGTTTTTTGATAGCAGTTTTATTGTGATGGAACAGTGAGCAATATTTCAAAATATTTGTTTTTGTAAATAGTGAGTGATACTCAAAGATTCCCTGCTTAAATTAGGAAAAAGTTCTGCGCATTTCAAGGTACTGTCATGAAGCACACGGAGTGAAGGTGTCGCAGTTTGGACAATTAGCGTGTTTGCAAATTCTAACGTAGATCACAGCAGAGTTGGGCAGCTTTGATTAGTTAAAACACAGCAACGGAAGAGCCTGTACACAGTCATTTGACCTATGTGTATGTGTTTATTTGGAGGAAGGGACAAAGTCCAATTGCTTTTGCAGACTCGACAGGACTGTTCCATTATTTAATCTGTTGCAGATTAATACTTGCAGGAAAGACGTGAGTGGAGACATTTCAGAGAGTCAATGTTTTGTGTCTAGTGCGAAAAGAAGAAATTGGATGCACCAGAGTGCTGATCAGTGTATAGACGAGTGGGTTAGAGTTGCCTGAGTGGTGGAAATATGAGACGAGCCAGCTCTGAAGGGTGAAGATTGTTATAGTAGTGATAGAAAAGGTCGAGAATAGACAGCAAACGTGCGAGGCAGAGGCTGGGGCTACGTTTGTTAGTAATGGCATACCTGTCAGTCGAGTGGCACTTTTCTGAATACCAACCATTGCCCCAGATGTGGAGACAGAATTTCAGAGGAGGTTTTGTAGTTTCAGTAGCTGTCGGTTAAAATATCTTCTTGTTAAAAGAGATGAGCTAGTCTTTGGGATGCATTTCGTAGCTATGTTATGGGTGTGCATTCGCCAAGAGAGATCCACGGTGATAGTGATACCCAGCATTTGGAGTGACTAGGAGCTCTAGCTGAATGCCATTCAGTTTTTGGAGGTGGTGTTTTGTGATGGTGTTTTCTTGATGCAGTTAGGATGTTCTTATGGCTGTTGTTTATTGAATCTATGCAAGTTTGGCACATATTGTTTAAATTGCTGGAGGATGGTAGGTGGTTCGTCTACCAGAATAAAGAGTGCATAACAGTGAGCGTTGCCGTGCAAGTAGTTCACTGATACATGAGAGGCATCCAAAGATGGCGAGCTGGCAGAATTGTTAGCACATCGGGTGAAATGTTTAGTGGTATTTCGTCCACCGCTACTTTCTTATTTCAAATTCCACCGAGGTCGACTTAGCCTTTCATCCGTTTGGGGTCAATAAATTAAGTGCCAGTCACGTACTAGGGTCGATCTAATCAACTAGTCCGGCCAAAATTGTCCTTGTTTGTCCCCTCTATGTTAGCCCTTTGTGGGCAATAAAGAAATAAGAATCGTTAGCACGCCGAGCCAAATGCTTAGCAGTATTTCGTCTGTCTTTACGTTGAGGTCGACTTTGCCTTTCATCGATCGTTTTGGGGTTGCGCACAGGGATCGATCTAATCGACTAGCCCTCTCCCTTAAAATTTCAGGCCTTGTGCCTAGGGTAGAAAAAGATACATGAGACGCATCCAAATTCTCCCAAACCTGGATGAATATGCTAGATAAAGGTTATGATATTGGATGTAATAGGTAGCTTGTGGCTTATCTACTTCATTCAGTTGATGGCGATAACACTGTTATGTATGACACCTGAGAAATAATTAGAAAAAATTTATATTTGATCAACATAGAAAGACGCTGAGGTTATTTCGTCTACTGGAAAATGTTTAAAGTACTTATGTGATTCTTTTTTGTTTTACTCGCTCTCTTTCTGTCTTCCGTTTTTTGTTGTTGTTGTTTGTTTGTTTCTTTAAAAAATTTCTACTATTGCAATCTAGGCGCCTTTAATCTTTTAATCATGTATTGAATTATTTTCGAGCGGAAATTTGTATGGGAGATCTTTAACAAACGTTAAAGGCATACCACAGTGACGATGACTGTCACTATTGACAACCAGTAGCTTGAATGAAAGAATGCGTCACTACTTGTTAAAGTTTGTAAGGGAGAGAGAGAGAAAAGGGAAATAGACAAATATATATATTTGTCTATTTCCCTTAAAGCTTCGAATAGCTTGTTCCCACATGCTTCCTTTCCCCATATGAGTAAGCTAATGGAATAGACCGAACCAACAAAGGAAACTTTTACGCGTTGCTCAACCTGCTAGAAACAGCAGTCAAATTTAACAGATAATGCCACACCGTGTCTAAGAATGTACACATTGGTTATTATAATCTTGGATATGCAAAAATACAAGGTGGGAGTCAAGGGTGAAATCTATTTCATCATTAGCGTACTCGATTAGGGCTAACTTGGGACAAAGCTACTACCAGAATTCATGCCAACCTCTTTTCATTTGATATTGTACGAGTTTATGATCTCTCTCTCTCTCTCCCCCACCCAGGTGTTTTGCATATTCTTTTGTCTTTTGGTAACCTTTCTCTTCCTTCTTTTTACATATTTCCCATTTTTTTCTCATTTCTTAACCTGTTTTACACATTTCTTCTCGCATATGCAAATTACAGATCTCTTTCAAATCACGTCCTAGCCTCTTAGTGTGTGTACACGCACATATAAAGTATGCAATATTAAAGATCCATTAAAATTTTTACTCTATCTTTATCAGATGAAAGGTGGCGACATAGTCATAGAAAGGGAGAGTTTATCAATGAAGGTTTTACTACCAAAGAAGATATCGTAATTTTTAGTCTTATCTTTATCAAATGAAAAGTGGCGACATTGTCATAGAAAGGGAGAGTTTATTATAGATCCATTACAACCGATCGTAAGATCAGTTATAAAGGAGTTGTAATACTGGATGCTTAGATTAATATACTTACTCCATAAACAGATATACGAATACATATTTTTTTAGTCAGTACACCTCCTTGAATATATATGAATCGACCCCAGATCTTGATATTTACTTGTAAATCCTGTTACTTATTCTATCGGTTTCTTTTGCCCGATAGAAAGTTACAGGGACATAAACATGCCAACACCTATTGTCAAACAGTGATGGAGGGAGACATAAACACACAAGTTTCTTTCAGTTTCTGCCTACCAAATCCACTCACAAATCTTTTGTCAGTCTGAGGCTATATAAAAGAAGACACTTGGTCAAAGGTTCCTTGCAGTGCAACTGAACCCAGAACCATGTGGTTGGGGAACAAACTTCTTACTTCTCAGAGTGGTTGGCGTTAGGAAAGGTATCCAGCTGTAGAAACACTGTCAGACCAGCATGGAAAACAAGCGTTAAACAATGATGATGATGATG
>JACXVO010012393.1:14630-31292 GCA_015501135.1 Hapalochlaena maculosa
TGTATTTCCCAACATTCAAATCTCTTTTAGGCTATCTCTTTCTCCTCCATTTTGAATATTATATAAATGCACTTCAAAATAGAAGTCAAGAAAAGTTGGTATATCTACTTATTGACTAAGCAGTATGCAAATTACTTCCAAATTTTCACATCTCATCCAATTATGTTTTAAGCATTTGAGCTTTTTTCAATACTGTTTTTATAGTTTCATAACTTTTTTATGCATACAAAGCAGCCAATTAGTATTAAATCCCAACAAATCATACTTCAGAATTGTCTTTGAATTGTCAGTGATGAGTATCATTTTCTTGCTACATGTCAATATCCCTTAAGAAACTCTTTAATGTCATAACAGTTAACAATATTGTCTTCTATACTGAAGAACTGCAATAGATCTTTTACTCACTTGCGTTAAAACTAAATTATGCTTCTAAAGCCGGCCAGATATTTTTTTATCCTGCCTGGATCCCAGTAATTCTTGTAAGGCTTTTGAAAGATCTAATGCATATACTTAATCCTTTAATTCAGACTGCCTGAAAAATTTAGGAACCTTTTATATTAGATTATGGATAAGTTTCATCCTGAGTGCTTCCTTCCAATGTGCAGCACTTGGGTTCATCAAGGACAGCTAACTTTAGAGGAGCAAGTACTTTAGCTATGTAAGATATAAGCAGAGGGCTGATTTAGATAGTCTCTCTTCAAATTAGTTTAGATGTTATGCCCAGAATTATCAACCATACATAAATAGCAATTTTCAGGATGATTTACCAGCTCTCTCTCTCTCTCTCTCTCTCTTTCTCTTTCTCTTTCTCTCTCTCTCTCTCTCTCTCTCTCTCTCTCTCTCTCTCCATTGGCATGTTCATTCTCTTTCTTTCACTTTTGGACAATTGCTTTAGATTTATGATACAAGTCCAGCAAAATTATGTTTTGTTCTCCAGTTTCAAAATATGTGAAATATACTCTTCTAACAGAATCTGTTACAAGTTGCTGCAGCTTTGCTCTTAAAAAGAATTTACAACTGTAACAGAAGGTATACAGACTGTATTTGCATTTCATACAATGACTTTATATGCTCAGCCATAAGAGATTACAAGTCTATAGTAATAAAGAGCAACCTAGAAATACTGTAGAAATACATTGGGTATTCAGTACCTAAATGCTGGAATAAATAACAAACCAAATGCTGGCAGTCATCTAGGTTGGTTTTGTGCACAAAATCAACCTATGAAAATCAACTAAGAAAGGTACATTTCAAACTGTTCTCCTAATCATCATAAATTTTTCAAAGCTTACAAACCTCCTATAATCTCGAATATTTCAATCCTATTTGTCAAGGGAATAAAAAATGGCTTGCAATTCTATTTTAAGACAAAATTCCAAAACTTATCTACAAACTAATTTCTGCTTTTTGAAATTCTGTTACTTATGAATACAATTATGATACAACATTTCTTTTCAATTTCCAGACCATTAGGTTGGGACTAATTAATAAAGAATCTCCCCCTAGGAAATGTGTCAATTTCATTTATCTTTATATTTCAGACAGTAATTTCTAAAGGGTTCAACAACAAATCTCCACTTTCTGACAATCCTGACCACATTTTGAAGGAATAAGACACTCATCTAGTTATGTATCTGAATTTCCAGCTAATCAACACTATCATCCAGATTTGTACACCTGTCATAATCATTATCAAATATATTTCAAACAAATTTACATTTTGTCAATAAAACAATACCTATGCAATTAACTTCCACCATTGTTTCTTCTCATTTTCAATCTATTCTATGCAAAAATACATTTTTATATATATGCCTATATGTGTATACAATGCATGAAATATTAGAGAGATAGTTTAACTTTTGATACTAGTCTCGTGTTTCTGTTTGAGTAATATTTTTACAGTGTCACCACAGTTTTGTTGTGCCTTTTGCATGGAACTTTTATAACATTTCAGATAACTTTTTCATATAACTTATAAACAAGTTCAACTCTTTCTATATAAAGAACTGGTTATAGTTGATGCTGCAATATTTGGTTTGCAAATTGTTACATTAATTTATTTGTTGAAAATTTAAAACCACATTGTTACCTTCTTAATTCACTGAACTGATAATGAAGTATACTGCTAATGTTCTCCATAAGAATCCTATATTAACAACATGAATTGCATCTATTTACTTTAAATGTAACTATCTGCTCTTAATATACATTTTTAGGATAACTGGGCTTGCTTTTATATTAATAATACTTTGTTTTTTTTTACATAGTTCTCTGTACTTTAATTTCTCATAGATAAAAATTATACTTTTCTCACAAGATTCACACAGATCTGCACTTCTGTTTCCCTAGTTTTTTTTTTAATATTTATTCATGAAATTCTCACATACACATACTCAATATGTTCCTTTCATTCTGGATTTATTAGATAGGCATTATTTCTGCCATTAACAATGAATAAGACTATAAATTTGTTAAATAAGCTTATTAGTTAACTTTAAGAATAAAAATGTTTATTTTATTCTTTTATTTTTAATGTTATTATACCATCTACATTTAAACACCCGACCAGGAACCACAATGATTCAATGTAAAATGAAATTCCATTAATATTTTCTAAAATTTAGATGTTTAAGTTTCCATTTGAAATAGTTTATATGTTATATAGGTTTAAGAAAATATGTAAACTAATATTTTATTTTTCATTTATAATTTTTATTCTTTAGGATTGTATGTCAGTGCTGTTTCATCCCTCAAACAACTAACCATTTAAATTAACCTGATAGAATGTTTTTTTTTCTTTTACATATAATCTTTATCACAAGTAAAGCCAAGCACTATTTTAGATAGATATAAAAATAAATCATAGACAGGAATAAGTTGAAAGATTTGACACTTGATTTATAAAGCATAGTATAATTACAAACAAGGATTACTAAAATACTTTATATAAAAGAATCTATTGAGAAAATCAGCTGTGATTTGTTACTGTGAAAAACTTGTCAAGTTGATCACCAAAAGTACCAACATTTTGATTTATTACTGTTTTCCAATTAACTCTTAGTGTTTAGAGGTAATGCTTTAATGTTTACCCAGGAACTAGTACATAGTGCTCCCAAACATGAACTTGCAAATTATCAGGTTATTGTTTTAAAACATTTTAATTCTTAAAATATTTAATAAAAACTTTGTTGGTGGAGAGGAGTCTCATTTTCTAAAATGTGTAATTATATGAAATGTTGAAATCCTGTTCATGTACCTAATTATCAACATCTTTGTATCAGACATTAAATTATGGGCAACTTCAGAAAACAAACATAAATAGTACATTTCTTTATGATGTAATATGCATATGGATGTTAACAGTGGTGTAAGGAAGTGCCAATCTCTGGCCGTGACGGGAGTTTGGGGTAAGGGAAGATCTAGGAAAACGTGGAGTGAAGTTGTGAGGTCGGACCTTTGGGCCCTGAGCCTCACCATGGAAATGACCAGCGACCGGGATGCCTGGTGCACTGCTGTACTTAAGAGAACACGGGCCAAACGAGCTGAGTTAGCAGGCATTGTGCTGGCACTACTGGCTCTTATAATGGTCTGAGGTGGTTGCAGCTACATGACTGACACCTGTGCCAGTGTGTTGCGACACATAAAAATCTCCAGACATGTTCAAGGCAATCGACAGCCCCACCTTTGGGGTACCTGCCGGGGTCACATAATAACTGTACGCATGTGGTGGAATGGCCACTGGTGCCCGGCAATGGGCACCCATGTGGATGGCATGTAAAATCACCAAAATCCCCGTGCTATGTAAATGGCACACCTGTGGGTGGCATGTTAAAGCACCAAAACCTTGTATCACGCGAATGGCACACATGCAGGTGACACGTAAATACACCCCACACTCTCGGAGTGGTTGGTGTTAGGAAGGGCATCCAGCTGTAGAAAAACCATGCCAAACCAGACAGGACCTGGCTGTGGCCACAGAGCCTGCTAGCCCCGGTCGAAAACGTCTAACCCATGCTTGCATGGACAGCGGACGCTAAATGATGATGATGATGTATTTATAGTAAGTGAATTGCATATCCTTATGTAACTACAAAATTCATCCTCTTTAGTTACTATTTAGTATAAAATGAGCTAATTTGTGAATCTAAATATGAATTTACATAATCAAGAAAATTTTGAAGAAACTTTGTTACATTTACAGTCATAGAAACTTAATCAAAGACTATAAAGACTTCTTTCTCCTAAAGCACTTTTTGTATGGATTAAGACATTGGTAAAAGCAGTGACACAGTGAAAGGCTTCAGTCATTTAACATTTTGAAAAGTCATTTAAGAGTTCAGACAGATTTTCCCTTTCTTGTACATTTATACATTAATGCAGTCTTAGATTTTAAAAACGGTGCTTTTATTTTAACTGTTATCTTAGACTTTGTCTGACCCATCCAACTGTGGCCATTGATAATGAAGTAAAACAAGTTGTTGAGTTCAAACTAGAAAAAAATATTTAAATAATTTTCTTATATCATTTTATCAACTCAAAATGTAAAAATATTGGCAATGATCTGGCCATAATCATCTTGGATTTTTGCCATTATTTCTAGATTGACATTTCTAATTCTGTTTGTTCAGTTTCTAAGTCAATGCAACATTTAACTTGTAGTATTTTGTTACAAATGAAATTTTTGTTATTTTCTTTTTTTCAGATTTTGCATCGTGGGAGATCTCGAACTGAAGCCCTTGACACATGTCCACCATGTGATGAGGATCAATGATTAAATCAAATTTCTTTTCAAGATACTCAAATATTTCGAATCCGTCTATACACACTGCTGATTTATTATATTACTCGTGTTTGTGATTATTGCTTGCAACTGTAAAAGATGTTATAGAAAGCATTGAAGTCTGCTGGGAAGTTTTTATACTAAAATCGAATTTTTATTGATTTTTGCATTGTGGTTCTTAATGCTTTTTTATTTTATCCATCCATTAACGTTATGAGATATATCTCACCAAACATAGCTAAAATAAATCCAGAAACAGGTATATTTAGGGCAATTGTATTTTTTGCATGCATGCACACACACACACACACACATACACAGGGTTTATTGAAGCATAATTGCCTTTGAATTTATTTTCTGCATAAAGTGATATTTAAAAGTTTTATGGGCATTAAATTTGAAGCTGTTGGTGCTCCCTATTTTTCACAGTTTATAGATTTACCATTGGTTGTGCCTAATATAAACTGCCCCTTCTAAATACTCTAAATTGTCTAAAAAAAAATAATTTTGAGGATGTAAAATTTTATTTTTTATAAATTTTATTTTTAAAATATATTTTATAGCATTAAATTTCCGTTTTCAAATATCCAAATTTTAAAAGAAAAAATGCTAAGCGGTTTAACATTAACACTCCATTTTATATTTCTATTTAACAGCATTTAAAACAATTTCCCTTTTTATCTAATATTAACTAATGCTTGGATCTTTTATTGATGGACAGACTTTTTAATTCCTGATTTAGATATTCATTGGTGATTTACTCATAAATATCAGAATTTTTTGTATGTTTTAAATTGATTTTAACAAGTTTGGTAATTAATTGGTTATCCTATAAGTAAACTTAAAAAGAGGAGAGGAAATCAAATAGGCATTTATTGCCTAATATAATATTACTCTGAGGCCTAGGATATATGCTAAATATTTCTATGCATTTGTGTGGGCTATAGTAAATGTCGAACTAACTTTGATTCAATTTTTGAATGATCAGTTTTAACATAACATGTATATCACATTTTTAATTAGATATTCAATGCATTATAATTACAAAATAAAGGTAATGATAAATTAGTTTACTAGAACTAAAAGTAATATTATGTTGAGAATTAACTTTAATCTTGAAATCATTTTTCTAAAATTACTTAACCTTTTGGTTACTATATTTATGCTGAAATACAGTGTTGTTTCAATTAATTTTGGAAGTAATGAAGATTTTAATAAAATAATTTTGTTTTTTAATATGGTGTTTAAAACTTAAATGAACATGAAATTTTGATGAAAGCTTTTAATTTAGATTCCTTTAAAACAGGAAGTTTGCATCATTAGTTCAGAGACAATTTCAGGTAGGTTGGTATCAAAAGGGTTAAATATTTAAAATTATTGAATTCTCAGAATCATTCTTTCATTTTTTTTCCCCATTAGTATCTTAGTTATGTCTTGCTGTATTTTTTTTAAAGCAATATACAAGGTTAGACAGTTAAACCAAGACAGTTTTCAAAATATTATCTTTTTAAAATATTGTGAATTAAGAGCTAATATTTTGCATATATGACTGGTCCTAGATTACACCTGTTACTACTTTTATTTTTGAAGGTGGGGGGGCAGGTATTTTTGTTTTACGTTAAAGATTGTACTAAAGTTAGTGGAATCACCAGGCTGCATTATGTAAGGTTTTCAACTTATCTAATCTTAGGTAACTGATTTCAAAACGTTTTCTTAGAATTTTCTAAAAGTCAAGTTTTTTTGTTTTGTTTTTTTCTAGAAATGTATTTTCAAACATTAGTAATTTAGTACTTATGAAATGCAATTGTAAGGTATATTTAGTGTAATTAGTTTAATTTATGTGTAAATTTAGCAATTTACACATACATTTAAGTAATATATTGTTTATATTAATGTAAATTTGATCTATTTTTATCCATATTTATTTATTACCCACACAGGGCTAAACATAAAGGGGACAAGCAAAGACAGATAAAGGGAGGGGGACATTGATATCTTATTGCATTTAGCAAACCATTAGTATTATGCAGTAAACAGCTATTATCCATACTAAAGAAATGCAACAAATCCTTTTCTTTTTGTTGATAAAAAAACTAAATTGCATTCCCAGAATTAGCAGTTTTATTTTGATTCAGCCTAAATTCCAGTTAACCTTCTGAGATCTTTGGAAGATCTAAATTATGCAGTGTTAGTTAATTCAGGTTGAGTGAAAGACTTCAGCATCTTTACATTTGTAGATTGCAGGTAAGTTTCATTTTCAGTACTTCCTGCCAATGGGCAGCACTAAGATCCATTGATGACATAAAATTTATTGAATACAGGGACACAGTACAGCATTTGTCTTGTGGTTGAAGGCAAATTTCAGCAATCTGTCTTAGAGTTATGTCCTGGGTATCAACCATACATAGTGATCATCAAAATAGCTTCTTTGTTCCTTCTAGACCATTCATTTGTACACTAAAGCTCATTGTCTTTCTTCTACTTGGTCCATTACCTTAGATTTACAACACCAGCTTGTCTGGATGAGTGAAGAAACCATGGTTTGTTTTAAATACCCGATTTTACTCTGAAATGTATGAAATATGTTCTCATAACAATGGACATATTTGTTACAAGTTAATGTTTTTCTATGTCAAAAGACTCACAAATCTGACAAGATATCCAAGCTGTGCTTCCACTTGAGCATTATGATGACAGGCAGCCTTGAAATATGGTATAAAGCTTATTTTCTTTGAAAGTGAGTACTTGAAGATATAAGCAATAAACTGCTGAAATAAATAAGGCATATAGCTTCAGTCCATGACCAGAAGATTGCTACTGGAAATATTGCCATACGGGACATTGCCACTGGGAATATTGGCCAGGTGGAAACATTACCCAAGTAGGAAAATTGCCAATGGGAAGATTTCCAATTTTTATTAAAAAAATATTTCAGGTCGTAAACAATTCTAAGGAATTTTCGAACTATAATGTATAATCGGGATAATCATTGTTTTACTTCAAATTATATTAATTTTATTTTTTAATTCGAAAGCGTGAACACCCTTATAGTGACTTATATAATAAAATGTGAAAGAGTAAATGCAGTGCTTGTGGACGAATGAATACCAGTACATGTACGATAAATACAGCGAAAATAAAAATGGAACTGTCAATATCATAACAATACACATTTTCGTTTGTTAATGCGACATCTTTCAGCACTTTTATTTGTTCCAGCTGAAGATATCAAAATTTATGATATATCTGACATCAGAATTTTCGTCTTTCTTTGAAAGGACATATTTAAGAATAATATGAGGCCAAGTAAATAATCATTGGCATGATAAACCTATATTTTCTATTAATTTATAGAATGTGTATAATTACACTGAAAATTCGCAACCCCGTACAAACAACAACGATGTGGAAGCCTTTCATTGTGCACTTAATAAGTGAATAACAAATTCACATCCAAACATCTGGAAACTTATTGCATCGTTAAAGGAAGAGGTAAGTTTTGCTTCAGCAAAGCTAGTTCAATACGTGAGAGGCAATCACATCCTGAAGAAAAAGAAATATGAAGACTGAAATACATGTCGGCAGCATCTTACAAATAAATATGGAGAATGTGAAGACAAATTAGAATATTTGAAATCTGTTGTGTATAACATGCATATTTTTCAATTAATTAATTTTATAGTATTATTGAAAAGCATAATTTTTAATTATTTGTTTTATAATATTATTAAAATTTATAGTGATAAAAGTTCCTTTATTGTATAAAGTTTTCTTATTATTGTAACTTGGCAATTTTCCTACCTCGGTAATATTCCCAGTGGCAATTATCCTCATAGATCATTGTACCCAGATTAGCCTAGAAAAATCTAATAATGATACATTTCAAAATGTGTTTTTCCTACTCTCATAATCTTTCAAAGTTTACAGACTATTCTTCATTAGTAGGAGTTTATCTAGATTATAATCTCATCTTTCTCAGCTAATAACTGCCAGGTGATACTCTCTCTTAAAAATTTCTGCCAGATAATTTCTCTGTTTTAGAAACATAACCTCAAAAATATTTCCTTGCATTAAACTATACTTTTATGTTGTTATAGGTATGTCTTTATTGTTAAGGTTTTCTGATTCTCTAAATTAGCAATTTGGTGATAGTTTTTAACAATTTTATAAACACAATCTTCGCTTTAATCTTGACAAAATATAAAAATAATTTGTAGATACTTTTTAATCTTAAATTAACAGAATGGTTTAAAGTGAAGAATACAATTGATGATTTTTTAAAAAATCTATGTGAGACAAAAACTGATAGCATATTTGAAATAATCAAACTTCAAATGAGCCTAAAACCACCATCACCTTCAAGCAAGCAATACTACTGCAAACTAGTGTCATTTGTGAAATGAACTATACTGAATATGCTCCACATCATACCTTTAATAATATATACAAAGGCAACAGTTTACCATACTCTGGTTAAGCTTAAGGTTATAGGAAATGTTTCTTTCTGGCTGATCTACATTTATCAACTTGACCTTGGAAAAAGGAAAAAAAATGATGCTGTAAACAGGATGATAGCTAGGACTGATAAAAATAACTTAGGTCTAGGGTCCTATGTTTCCTGGAGTTAAAGCATTCACATAGCCAGTTCTAATTGGTTGAGAAAACCTTGAAGGTTTTCAGTCGTCTGAAGGACAAGGGAGGAAGCATGAGAATCTTAATGAATAAAAAGAAACTCAGTATCAACCAACTGCAGTATAATTGCAATCAAGCCTTCTGAAATGCAAAACTAAAATCCAGTTTCAGTAATGATGTTTAGGTTTGCTGTAAAACTAGTCATATTTGTATCTATATGACTTTTTGAGTGTGGAGAGTTAATAAGCCCACTTGTCATAAATTTCATGATACTGAGATCTGCTATTAGAATTGCATTTAAGCCAAAAATATGGTTGAGGCAAAACAGAAAAAAATGGCTTGTTCAGCCTTCTCTATTTGTAGTCAGTCAGTTACAGCTATTGATGTCCAGTTGCAATTTGCTTTATATTCCAATAAATATACATGTCAAGGGGTTTCTTGCTGTTGACTTTCCATTTGCCTTAGTTGTAGGTTTATAAATTTTTCAACTCAGTTTCAGTTTAGCCAGCCATTTATTCATGATTTTGTATGTAATTTATATCTCCTATTGTTTTTGAAATAATTCTCTGAATCTCATCTCTATTTTTACATTTTTATCCTGTCTCAATCTTTCTACAGTATGATCAACTTTGCATTATATATTCTATGGGTTCTCTTAATGTCCTTGCATATGACCTCGCTTCTTTCAAAAGTTGTTTTATAAAAGAGAGAAAGACCGAGCAGGTTTTAAAAAAAAAAAAACGAACCAAACAAGCAAAAATCTGTAGGTGTTTAGCAGACCGTATTTTTAGAAACATGGATTAAGAGAATCTGAAAGTTAAATTCCAGTAACTTGGCAACTCTAAACAAAGAAACTTTTTGTCTTTTGATAGTAAAACTATTAGCTGCTGCTGCTAGTGAAAATAGAGATAGTGCAATTTGAAAAATGTATGGATATACAATTTTTCAATAGGAGTATATGTATATTTTGACACATCTAGAATAAAACTATTCACATGAAGTTTCTTGCATATTCAGTTATTACTGCTCTATTACAAATTCTTTTAGATGCTTTCATAGTCTCTAATCTTGCTTAGCATACTAAACTATGCATGCAATTCTTCTCTAAAACTGCTAGACTCAGGGTTTCCGACTGCTTATGTCAATTATATTAAAGCTTTAATCAAGTAGTACTGAACTAGCTTTAATCTTTAGCACTATTAGGATTTTATCTATACATACTCTAATTTGAACCGAAGATTTTCTAAAAATTGAAAATTTGCTTGGAAATATTTTGTCCTCAGTTAATCTATTGAACTCCACTTTGTTTATTTTATTTTGTGATATCATTAGGGAAAAACGATTATTTTTGTACATTTTGTCCATTTCCATTTTTGTTATATTTGTTATATTGTATATAACATATTTAATAACATTTTCAGTTATTGAAATAATCTTTGCAATCAATATTTCAAGACATCTGTCTTTTAAAAGTGGCTTTATGGAAAAGTTCTCAATATTTATTATCAGAATTTGTTCTCCGTTATATCTAGTAGATATTCAAATTCATCTTATAGGTTTCTGGATTTTTCCATTTGGGTTTCTTTTAATTAAAATTTACGCTCTTTTAGAATTCTTTCTTTGTTTTATCTTCTTGTTTCACTGACTAGACTGCAACTACCCAGTTCTAAAGTTTTAAGTCTGGTACTTGTTCTGGTGTCTTTTGCTGAATTGCTAAGTCATGGAGATGCAAACAAACTAATATTAAATGTCAAACAATGTGGGGAAAACAAGCAAGCACACACACACACACACGTGTGTGTGTGTGTGTGTGTGTGTGTGTGTGTATGGGTGCTGGAGTAGTTGTGTGGTAAGTAGGTTGTATAACAACCACATGGTTCCGGGTTCAGTTGCACTGCGTGACACCTTGGGCAAGTGTTTTCTATTGCCTGGAGCTGACTAAAGCCTTGTGAGTAGATTTGGTAGATGGAAACTGGAAAGAAGCCTGTTGTATACATGTGTGTGTGTCCACCATAGCTTGACAACCGTTGCTTGTGTGTTTGCTTCCTCATCAATTAGTGGTTCAGCAAAAGAGAACGATAAAATAAGTTCTGGGATCAATTTGTTTGACTGAAGGTGTTGCTCCAGCATGGTCACAGTCAAATGACTGAAACACATAAAAGAATATATATATATACATAAACACACACACACACATGGTGAGCTTCCACTCAGTTTCTGCTGTAATCACAAGACCTGGGCTATAGTGGAAGACATTTTCCCAAGGTATCAACATGTAGGACTGAATCTGAAACTACATTGCTACAAAGCAAGCTTAACTATAAAGCTTTTTTACTTTGAATTACTGTGCCTAAACTTCTACCTGAAAGGTAATACTTTGGCGATAACTTGTGCTTCCATATACAGCTAATTTTTTAATACACATTCTTTTATCCATGTTGGGCATATAATGTACGTGAAGGATGACTACTGTATAAGGAACAGCTGAGCACTTCAGCTAAATATAACCTGTGGAAGAGGGAGATCAAGGTAGACTTGCTACTGGTGAGGGCTGACCTGAAGATGCTGCACCCTACAAGAGACCATAATGATTGGCATATACACAATGCTACAGCAGATCCCTCTCAGCAACATGTACTCTGAGACAAAGGGTAACTTAGAAGTGCAATGTTTTGTACCTTGACATATACTGATTACTCACTTTCCTTCCTCTCGGTTGTTTCCTTATAATTCATAACCCTCTATCAATCATCTCCCTATCACCTACTAATAGCACCATTTCCATGACTCTGTCTCCTACAGAAAGCTGAATTAAACCACTATTAGCTGCATGTCTAATATAATGTACTATTACTTCATTCTGCTGTGTTGCCAGCCAACAATCTCCCCCCTCCCCTTATGTGGCTAACTGATTGCAACTAGTAATGGGGAGGGCTATCTTAATAGCTGTGAGTGCTGAACAGGGATCTAAAACCTGTACTGTTTATAAAATTTGATTATATCTTTCAAGAAAATTCACAACACAAAATAATAAAATCTGAATATATCTTATACAACTGCAATCTGCGGCAATGCAGAGCAAAAAAAAATTAAGATATTTATCTTTGTCTGATTTGTATTTACTAAAGGAAGCATATATCATGAGGATTGATTTTCATTGTTGCTTCATAGTTCGTCAAAAGATTATCATAACACGAGTTAACCTCAAAAACGATGTCTCACATGTGGTGGTGCTAGATTCAAGTGTTAATGCTGCACCATGCAATAGATAAACATTTGGAAAAGCAGCGCGTAGGATATGTAAGGATCCAAAAATATCCAGCAGTGTCATATTTTGTTTGGAAATGTATGGTTTAGCCATGGTAAGCTCAGGCAGCAAGGCCAGTTTATGCGGTCGAGGTAGTCATTGGTGGCACATAAATTCACCAAAACTTCCACATGAATGGCACACGTGTAGGTAGCACAAAAATATACCTCCACTCTTGGAGTGGTTGATGTTAGGGAGGGCATCCTGCCATAGAAACCAAGCCAAACCAGACAAGGTAGGTGTGGCCAACCAGCCCCTCTCGAAAACGTCTAACCCATGTCTGCATGGACAACGGAAGCTAAATGATGATGATAAATTGTTAAAAGATTTTAAAGCATCAAAGTTCAAAAATGTCTTGGACATTGGTAGGAGACTTGCTGTTGTTTTGCTCTGAAAATCTATCTAACTCTCCCAAGCTTTCATCAATGATCATGAAATAGATTTCACAGTGAAAGATTATCCAATCATCTTGTGATGGTACCAAGGCCTCAACAACATAATCTGAAAAACGTTGGGATCTGCAAGCTTTTCAATGTATGCTTTCCTCAATAACATTAAATTGACTCATTTGTTTCAGAATCTCACAGTTTGGTTATTTCATTCTTGGCATTCTTAAGAAGCCTAAGGCCATGGTGTATGTCACAAATTTTACTCTTAAGCTGTTTGTCTACTGGCCTAATTATATGCAGAAATTTACTCAGAGCAAGGGCTAGAAAAACAAGCATTTTGGTAGAAACTTGGTGTAAAATTCCAGTTGCCTCAATAGACATTTTGTTGAATCTGTGCACTCGATTAGCAAACCAACAAATTCGGAGTGATTTTTATTTATTATAGAAGCAATGGTATTGAAATGACCCAACCACCTATGCTCCATAAGACATGGAAATTTCAGTCCTTTGCAGAGATTAGGTATCCTTGGCCATTTAATAAAATTATGAAGAATAATAATAGTGTTGATGAATGTTGCTAATTTTGGAATCTGCTTTACTGTGTTATCCACAAGATGCAACTTAGGATTGAGACAATGAACATAGGATATATGTTTTTCAAGTCGATTCTGAATCTTTCTTTGAATGCCACCTATTTTGTCAGACATCACAGAAGTAACTTTGTAACAATATATGCTTTTGGTTAATGCCAAGGTTATTTAATTCCTTAACAAATCAGCCAATGTTTCAGCATCATAAGTTGAGTTGTTGACATTGAAACTAAGTTTTTCAGAATCCTGCCATTTTGCAACTATCTAATAACTACCATATTTTCAGTATTACTCAATTCATGTGTTCTGTCACAAAGTAAGGAACATCAGGACAATTTATTTTGACAACAAAGTTGACAGTGTATCTTCTCAGCAATTCAATGATTTTGTTTTGCATTGCTGCCGAGATAAAGGTCGCATTTTTTTTTTATATCATTAGCTTTGAGTCTTTCTCTAATGTGAATTGGCATAATTTCATAAGATCACAAGGCTGTGTCTCATCTTCTGAATAAAGATCCTAAAAAGCTTAATGTTTGTTTCCATGAAAAGGCAATTTGTTTGCACAAAGAAAGTGTACACAATATCAACAAATAAATTTATATAGTAATGGTTTTTGCTCAATTTATCTTGATAAATTGAAGACACGGATGTGGATAAATGCTGTTTGCATTCCCTCCATGTTACCATAGCTTGGATATGAGCTGCAAAGTCTGCACACTTATTTAAACCATTGCTTTTTTTTTTCTTTTGCATGATGCCAGTTAGAATATCCATTTTTGATAAAATAAGTATCCATTTGAGCAGAAGTGTTAAAGTAATGATAAGCAAAACAAAAGGCTTTCTTTGAAAGAGAATATTCTAACCACGGACAACCGGTATACTAGCTTGACAAGAAGTTGCATTTCTGATTTCCCTAAACTTTTGGATCAAACTTTTCTAGAATTGGCTGCATTGGTTAGCAATCAAGCTGTCCTAAATCATCCAATGAGGGCATTGAAGACTCTGCAAAAGCCTTCCTTTAGCTGGTAACTTTGAGGCGATACCAAAATATTTGTACAGAGGATGCAGGCAAGAGAAAATACGCCAAGAGAAGAAAGGTCTTACTTTCTATATACGTGCCCACCAAAAGGGGCAGAAAGTGAAGATATAATTCTATGTTGTTGACAGCAAAGACAAAGAGTGAGGTTGATATGTCGTAATGTAATTCAAACAAAAATAGTGTGTGTATCAGGAGAGAAAATCTGTTTGCTTATGCACATTTGCAGCAGTCGCGCATGTCAAGTGTGAAATTGTACAGAAAGCATGTATTCAGTGAGTTGAATAGGATGCAAAAGGTAAGCTGTGTGAAAATGTGTGCAGGATATAAGCTTGAAGTGAAGGAAACCGTCAGAGTGAGTGACTGAATGGTTGTGCATTCTCAATCCATGATACAGTTTTTAATTTTTGTTAGAAGTAAATGCATATATAAAGTATCGCCAATCCATACCAGAGAGTGAAAAACGTGCTGCAGTAAGGATCCTCTCTTCAATAAACGTGACCAAACAGTGGTCTGAAGAATGAGGAGAAATATTACAAGAGGCGTGAGAACTAAAGTTGGTAGAGACGCTTCAAAAGGTGCATAGAGCTTCCCCTTAGATGGAAGAGGCACTGAAAGGAACAGAAGCTAACGACAATAAAGGTGCGAAAGATTACATTTGTACAAGAGTGTATGAACTTGTGAAAAATGCATAGAAACAAGTGCTCCGTGTGTGAGGGGCTAAGACCCAAATTGTAAGCAATCTTTCCTAATTGGGACACATTAGTTATGACCAGTGCAAGGAGAACAAGCTATCAGCTGAATCCAAGCAGAGTAGCATTCCCTAATTGTTGCAAAAGCTTACAATGTTCATGCCAGCACCATCTATTGTCTGCAACAGTGATAAAACAATACCAGCAGCACTGCAGAGGGTGACCATACATAGACAAGACCACTTCATCCACCTGCAACACTTCTGTGATTGCTTCAGACTGGCCAGCATGACAGCTTGCAGGACCATTGGCACTGGACAGTGACCCATCAGCGATGACACGGTGCCATGTCAAATGGCTAGCATTGCATTGCAGTCATCTTGCTCAAAGGTCTGTCCTCACTGCTTGACACCATTAGTTACGACTACAGTGGGCTACACAACACCGGCATTGGTGGCATCAATGATGGGGGTTGATAGTCTTCTCTGAGGAGAGCCAGTACTGCATTTCCACCTCAGATAGCAGAGTGAGGGTGTGACATAGGCAAGGTAAATGCTACAGAGATGCATGTGTCATGGAGAGAAACCCATGGGGTGGCCAAAGCATCATG
Source organism: Hapalochlaena maculosa (assembly GCA_015501135.1). Taxonomy (NCBI): domain Eukaryota; kingdom Metazoa; phylum Mollusca; class Cephalopoda; order Octopoda; family Octopodidae; genus Hapalochlaena; species Hapalochlaena maculosa. The sequence goes on from JACXVO010012393.1 coordinate 30,670, forward strand.
GTTTGGGGGTGTTATAGTCCTGAATTTGACCCCATATGTTCCAAAATGTTGGTGCAAGCAGAGGGAATGGCATCGCAGTGTAGTACTACGTTGACCAGATCCTAAGACTTTCCATTGTACCCTTCTTCATGCATCCCTATAGCCACATGTTCCAACAGAATAATGCTCTCTTCCACACAGCCAGGGTCACCATGAGCTTCCTGTATCAGCACGTCAGAACTACACCATGGCCAACTCTCAGACCAGATTTGAACCCAACTTAGCACTTGTGGGATGAAATCCAGAGATGGCCAAACCAGGTGATGTCAAGGCTGACAACTCATGTGGAACTGGAGGCAGCTTTCCTCGGTGTATGGGCACATGTGCCAATAGTTTTCATGAACTGCCTCATGCACACCATGTACTGATAGTGTATGGCCATTTTAAACACCCAGAATGGGGCATACACGGTATTGAGCATGTCATGCCCAACAATCTCAATGTCTTAGATCTGCCCACTATATCAGGATACATAACAGTGACCCATAGACTGTGGTCAAAATGCATCCAAGAAATCGACTTTATTAGATTTATCTCTGATAACTTAGATAACTTAGATATGTTTCGACCAAGAATTTTGGTCC
>JACXVO010012431.1:78675-91782 GCA_015501135.1 Hapalochlaena maculosa
AAAAGGATGGGGGCCAGTCAACCAGATCAACCTCAGCACGCAATTAGTACTCACTTCACCAACCTCGAAAGGATGTAGTAGTAGTAGTAGTAGTAGAGCAGCAAAATGGTAGAATCAGTAAAACACCAGGAAAAAAAGTCTTGAAGTATTTAGTTACGTCCCTTTATATTCTGTGTTCAAATCATACTTTTTCACCCATCTAGGATCAATAGAATAAATTATCTGTACTAGAGGCAATTAAAAATCTACATTTCTTCTCTAAAATTTGTGGTTTTATATATTTATGTGAAAAAATGATAATCCTCATCATCATTATGGCTGCAAACTAGCAGACCCATTGGTGCATCAGACAAAATGCTTAGTGGTATTTTTCCAGCTCTTATGTTCCGAGTCAAATACTATGTAGTTGACTTTCATTCTTTAGAGATGGATAAAATATGTATTGGTTGAGTATCGGACTTGATGTAATCAGCTAGCCTCCTCTCCCAAAGTTTCAGGCATTATACCAGTATTAGAAATTATTATTACTTATTATTACATTAAACCAGCGGAGTCGCGCAGTGGCATTTTTTTGTAGCTGTTTATGTCATGGGTTCAAATCCTGCTGAAACTAATTTTGCTTTGCATTGTTTCAGGGTTGATGAAATAAAGAACTTGTCGGATATTGAGGTTGATGTAATCAATTACTCTCTCTCTTCTTCCAAATTGTCGGTCTTATACCTAAGTTAGACACAGTTACTTGTTTGAAGAGAAAGGAATCTCTCATCCAAATAAGATTTTTTTCTTAAAAAATATTTGCAATATTTTGTATGGTTCAGAAGAACTTTGCTTATTTTTATTCATTTCTTTTATTCTTTTCTTTTCCTTTTTTGAAATTGTCAAATGTTGAAAATGGAAAGTAAAACAGAACGTCTCCATTTGATTAATGCTTTTAGTTATTCGATCTTAATAATAACTTGTCGCATAGTGTTATGGTTGAATAAAAGAGAATATTTAACAAATCACAAAGCACTTTGTCATACATTCCTCTTTTACTTAGATCATATCCCTTCATGAACACTTTTCTTTTTACCTTTGTACACCTGCTCTGGTTAAGATCTTTTAAAAGAAATTAATATAGATAGATAGAGAGAGAGAGAGAAAAAGAAACAGACAGACAGACATGGGTAGATAAACTGATAGAGAGAGAAGTGGGGAGAGAAAGAAAGGAAGAATAAAGTATGTACAAAATGTATAGCAAAATTAGCAGAATAAAGCAGCAGACAATGAATAAGGCCATCAATGAAATTACATCAGCTGTAAAATCTCGATGAATCAAGATAGCTTTGTTGCTCCTAACTAGTATTAGCTACTGTTCCACAGTAGTCTGCCTACCAACTAGCTTAGCTCTGCTCTCTAGCTGCTAGGCGTTTAGATCAAATGTTCATGGTTTATAGTGATATCACCCTCTTTGTAAGCTTGCCTAGCATGCATACACATTCAAACAGTTAACTAGCATATAAGACCTGGGAGGTAAATGAAATGATTGCAGTAGTTTTACATACCAAAAGACCTATTTAATATCTTACTGAAAAGGTCTCCTCATGTTAAATGTGAAATTACATAATTAGACAGTAGCAGCAGATGTGATAAAAAATTTTGTATACTTATTATTTTAACATATAATGTTAACATTCCTCTAATTGTTTTTTTTTTTTCTTTTTCACTACATCATTTAAGAATATACGCACACACGCACATAGCTTACCGTTTAGCCAGCAGCAAAATGTAGTTAACAATCGCTTCGAATTTCAAAAATATTTTTTGTTTTTTAGTCATCAGTGAATATTTAAAGCTCCTAGTATTTTATCTTCTGTTTTAAAGTAGACCCTTGAAGTTGATAGTGAATCCTTGAATATTTTTCCTTGAGTGTATCTTTTCTAAATTTCTATTCAGACGAGAACCACGCAAGCGCGCACACACAGACACACACTATCTCTATTTCCCTCCTCCTTCTCCTGTTTATCTAAGTTTGTTCCTTCCTTTATTCTCTTTCTTATTCTTAGACACCAATTGACATGCTAGCACAGTTAAGTATAACAGAATGGCGGATTGGCTATGAAGTAGAGTTAGCTTCTAGTCTACAGCAAGCTATAGCTGTGCGTGAAAATGTTTTACTCATTTTAATTCAAGCTGAATATGAAATGAGAATTGGCAATATATGTTACTGTGAGACCTACTTGTTGGACTTATCACACATACTCAGAAGAAATATATTTGTATAAATTACTTATACTAGCTCATCATGATTAACTAACCGGCATGTCTGCTACATACATGGATATGATATACTCGCATTGTTTTTTGTTGATTACATCATGGTTTTTTTGTTAAATTCCTCAATAATATATGGCATACAAAACATAATTATGGTATGAATAGTAATCAGTTTAACTACTTTTGAAAAGCTTATGTATTTTGTTTTATGCTTTACACTTTTAATTCTGTCAAAGGAGATTTGTTCTTTTTCAACAATACCAATGCCGGTAACTCGCTGCAGAAATTTGACTATGGCTTCCCCTTCCAAGAACTCTTTTCTAAGATGAGGTCAGATTAGTTAAACCTGTAAACTAGCCCGTGGCAAGGACTTAGGCAAAGCGGTCCCCGCAGATTGGGTTCACCAGACATGTTACATATGACCTAATGGATTGTTACCTTGTAATCACTACAGCAGCATCAGCTAACGAGAGGCCCTGTTGAATTATGCCTATAAAATTGTTGCCACTGTGTGGTAAGTAGCAGCTAAGCACAGCATTTGACTACTAAAAAAGATGGAGGCGAGGCAGACTTAAATGTAAACCCATTACTGCCTGCATTTTTAATTCTATGTTTTGATAATAATCTATGTTCTTTTACAGATTACTCAATACCTTTTTTTTTTGTTGCCTGTTTGAAATTACCTAATCATTACTGATGTAATATTTTGTCGTGAAATTTATTGCATCGCTGTTTCATAATATCTCCATCTCTCTTTTGCCATCTTCTCCCGTTCTGAACATGTATCTTTTATTGTCTATTAGCTACCTTTTATGCTTCCTAATGATGGTAATAGAACTCAATTCATTTACTTACTGGCCATGATCTTTCATTTGTTACTGGGTAGGGATTTAAAAAAAAAAAGAATCTTTAATGAAATGGCATACCTCTTGTATGTTCCATTCTGGAAAAAAAAAAGAGGATTATATTTGAATATTATTTTTGTTTTTAATATGGAAATAGCTTGTACTTGATGCATTGATTTGTGGTGTTTTGCTCCCTGTCTGCTAAAAACAGAGCTATAAAATCCTTTGATGTATTTTTCAAATTGAAGTCATCTTATTTACTCATTATTGCCACATGTAATTATTTTTTTCTGATCTATTGTTGTATTTAATATATTGTTGAATATACCATGTGGTACAAAGATGGCGGGACAGATTCTTAATCTTTTTAGTGACCTGACATGAGGTACTCCTTTCATTTCTGTCGACGATGACTGTACATCCTAAGAAATATAACATAGCGCATGCGTAGGTATATAGAAGAAGCCGGTGACTGCGCAACCACATTGCCAAAATGTGGGCATAGTGTTTAATGTATGTAAAATGAGACAGCGGGGTTCCCCTTCTCATGTACACGGAGTAATTATGCATGAGTGTGTCTGTCTGTTTTACACACACACACACACACAATGTGTATATATGTGTATATATATATGTATATATCTACACACACACACACACACACACACACACTTACAAGGTATAGGTAGTTTCCTCCTTCAGGTCACTTATCAGACCATGTCATTTTATTACAGAAAGAAGCAGGCATCAAATTTTGTTTCTTTTTTACTGCTTAGTTTGCAATGGGAATAAGTCATTGAGGTCATGGGTAAGATCTTTACTATCTGGCATACTCTCTGCAACTCACTAAAATTCCTGTCTGGGTCATGTGTGCTCTGCTGGCAGGTAAGGGCAACAACTTGCTTTTACTCTCTTCAGGTTTTATGAAACCAGTACAAAGCTCTTAAGTAATAGAACTATTACTTCATAGCCAAGTTGATTTCATACATATTTAATCAGAATTGATTGCTGTTTTCCGTTTCAGTTTTTTTCTCTCCCACTACATTTTCTTTGAATGTTAATCCAAGCGAGTTTTTTCCACAAAAAGAAAAAACAAAATGAAAACCAATTTAAGTTAAAACAGAAGACTTTGGAAGTGAGGTGGGAATTAAATTGATATTTGTAGATCTGAAACAATGTGAAGTATGTACTTTATAGCAAGCAGACTTTTAAATAATTGCATAGAGAATTTAATAGGTTACTATACTAATTGACTGATAGTTATAGTATTCAGCAAACTTTTAATTATTAATGGCAAATTTCCTATGAGAATTTGTACTTATATTTCAACTTTATTTCTTCCATGTGGATTTCAGCACACAGAATATGTAGTCTTCTCAAAACTGGTAGGAGTGGTGTGGCAAAAACGCATGCGCATATACGACCTCTGTAGAACAACTGAATCGAGATATCTGCAACGATGGCTATGTAATAGGAAATTTAAAAGCTGTTCATTGGTGATGTATAATTCTAACTGATATTGTCTCACATTGCTTTTTTAACTACATTTAATATTTATTGCTTATCAATTCTAGATTAATAAGGCTCTTTCTGCAGTAATTTATTGCTAATTATATTATGTAAAGCTCTACTGTGTAATTTTTCTTTTTACAAGATTAAAAAAAAATCATAGTAGGTGGGTATGTTTGTGTGTGTGTGTGTGTGTGTGTGTGTGTGTGTGTGTGTGTGTGTATATATATATATATATATATATATATATATATATACACAAACACAAACATACAGTGTTATTATTATTACGGAAATGATTTAATTTTTTTAAAAAGATTTCTTTGTTAGAAATTCTTTTATCACTGGAGAAATCAAAAGAAAAATTTGCTTTACTTATAGCAAAGTGTCTTTCTCTTCTATTTATAATGCAGTAAAATATAGCCTAGAGTATTATAGAGTTTTCTTCATGGCAAAAAACACATGCGCAATGAAAAACTCTAAATTAGTGAAATTCAGTTTTCATTAATTGGAAAATAGATATATAATACTTAAAACAAACTACTTGGCTAGTCTAATATCTGTACATGTAGACGAAATAATTTTGAAGTAAATCATATCTGTTGCATTGGTTTGCTGAATTCAATATAACTTGATGAATAGTGCAAAATTCAACTTAGAATATTATTCAAATCTTAATTTTTACTTTTTAATTTTTAAATTAAAATAAGTCAATAAATATTTGATAATATTTAGTTTTAATTTTATTCTAAAGATTATCACAAATAGTTGAATTTTTGAAATCTAAATTGAATGAACCAACTGTATTTAAGTTAAATGCTTCTTGCAACCGTTGCAATCTTCCCCTCTTTACTACTCATCCCCCTCCCTTTTCAACTGTTACATTAAGGCTGGATATATTTTTTAGTTAGTTTATGAATTCCGTTTTCTCCTAACTTAGAATTCAGTTTTTGAATACTTTTCAAGATTTTTTTTATCCTAATGAGATATATCTTTCAAGTTTTAATTTAGATAAAATTCATGTAAGGAAATAGTTTTCAAATAATATTTAGCAACTTTTTAGTTTGTTTTGCCTTGAGCAAGTTAGTTTATTCCAGCATTTTTTTCTTTCGCCAATAACTTTAGTGAAATTTTGAAGAGTCTCTACTTTTGCTGTAAAGCATTTCCAGTAAATTGTAAAACAACTTTTAATTTTCTTTAAACCAGATTATCTTCTAAATTCATAATAACATTAGCAGCATAACTTCTCACTGAGATTGAACGTGCATGCGTTCATTTTTACACTTATTGTATGTGATGTGTATAATAAACTTTGAAAAATTAAGAGAACAACCAAGTAGCTGTTGTCGCGATTTAGATAGTATACCAAAATAAGTAGTTACATATAGTCACAGATTTTTTGCAACAAATGCTGTGCCTGCTTCAATGCATCTTATCTTAGCTTTATCATTCTGCCTTCGTCAACGTGGTAGGAGTGGCCTGGTCGTAGTACATGCGCAATGCATGCAACTGCAGTTTTAAGCAGCCCCAGTGGTAACACCTATTTAGTGCATAATTTCTCTGAAAGGAAAAATACTCGCCATCTTGGACAGACTTGTATATTATGTATTCTTTTAAAATGTTCAATGTAAGGTAAGATACTCTGTTACATACATGTAGGATTGAATTTCTGTTAAGATACATTCAACAATTTATTGTTACCTTTGTCGCGATCATCTAAGGAATCTGTTTAAATGTTAATATTAATTTCAAACAAACCTTTAAAAGAGTTGTTATACTATATAGTACTTTAGCTGTCTACTTGATTGCATATTTCTCTTCATAAAATTTAATCTTTTCTCAAATAGTTATATCTCAACAGAGATATAACTATTTCTTTCATGCCTGTTGTTATTTCAATCACTTTTAAAAAGTTTTCCATTTTAAACACTACTTTTTCTCTGTAATATATTCAATTCACATTAGTTATAAGTAGCTAATTGGCTACTGGCATTTTGATAGGAGTAGATTACAATTCTAGAAAAATTTTTCTACATTTTCAGCAAATTTTTCAGTTAAAGAGTGGAAGTAATAATACTACTACTCTAAGTAGTGGTGTGATAAAAGCACATGCGCAGTTATTGTGATCACATTCTTTTAGTAGATTTTGAAGTCATAGTTGAGTTTCAGAACTTACATTTAATTATTTAGAGCGCTAACATTTCTTTGTAATGTATTGTCACAAATAAACTTTAGGATATTTCTCATAAGTTGATGATTTATTGAGAGACCTCTTGGTAACCCCTTCATTGCTATGTCACGATTGCCATTTAAATCGCATCAATATATCACTTTAAAATATGTTGTAATACAAAGTAAGGACTTTCATTAAAGTATATCCAAATTATTCTGTGCAGTAACTTGATCATACACCTAACCAGCCCAACAGATTTTAAAAGAAATAAAATGAAATCTTTTTTCGAAAAGTGTTACATAGTGTTATCTGATTTTATAGTTAATTTTGAACAGCCATTAAACAGGATCTAAATGTTTATATATATTTTACTAATCGGAAACCCTATTATATTTGTTGAAATGTTTTCTATTATTCGATACAATTCTACACTATGACACAGGTAGCAAGACATGTATAATCCATAGGCTATTAACGTGTCTAGAGTGAGAGGCACATGACTTAACAAAGTTTGATACCCTTCTATTATTATATACTCCAGTAATGAGGATATTTGGAAAGAATTATAGAAACTGTTTTGGCGCTGACTGGGTCCTTTCTTTTATAGTATGTTTTATCCTTCCTTGTTTCATAGCATTTCTCTCTTCATGTGTCTGCGTGTGTATCAATCTAATGCACAACCAAAAGCACTACTAATAGTTTCGCGCTATGTATATATGCGTGCGTATGTAGTTAGTGTTGTTAATCCCATGTAGTATATAGGTTCCATCTTCAAATTTTATTCTGAATTTGATGTTAAAAGTTTAATCACAATCAAATTATTATTAGTATATGTGTGTATATAATGTATTGTAGGTTTATTACACATGTGCGCACACAAAACTTCACATGTGCGCACTATATTTAGACAACATTTTCACACATGTGTATGCCTCCCACAAATGTAGACATCTACCTTTATATACACTTATGTATATACTTGTATGTGGTCGCACATTTATGTCTACACAAGTGTATACGCCTTAGTACGCATTTGTTTGCATATGCACACACGCATTCCTGAAACTAATTGCATTCAAAGATACATATGCAAAATCATTTCTATATATGCAAATTCTCATAACCATTCACACACGCATGCATGCACACTTGTAGACATTTGCCCATGCACATATTTTAAATATCCATTTCCAGTTATATATTTATTAAAGCTATGCATTTTTTATAAACGTGTGTAGGAATCACTGGTAAACTCTAATAGTAGCAAAACCAGTTGATTCGGTGTCAAAGTTAGTGACAATGGGTTTAGCTTAGCTTTTAAATAAAACATGATCCTCATAGAAAAGGAAATAATAAGGAAATACAAAATTGTTGGGTGAAACTAAATTCTTTCATTATCATTATTAAAGTGTCTGGCTGGCGGAACCATTGACACACCAGACCAAATGCTTAGTGACATTTTGTCTATTTTTACATTTTACATTCAAATTTCATCCATTTGGAGCTCGAGAAAATAAATATTAATTGAACACTGCAGTCAATGTAATTGACTAGCCCATCCCCCAGATTTTCAGGTTTTGTATATTTAGTAGAAAGAATTATTATTATATGTACTAGTAGTAGTAGCAGCAGCAGTAGTAGTAGAGTGGCAAGTTGGCAGACTTGTTAGCCTGTCGGACAAAATGCTGTGCAGCATTTCACTCGTGTCTATGTTCTGGGTTGAAATTCTGTTGAGGTTGACTTTTCTTTTCATCCTTTCAGGGTCGATAAAATGAAGACCAGTCAAGCACTGGGAGTCAAAGTAAAAAAAAGTGCCCCCCCCAATCCAGGCCTTGTGCGTATTGTAGAAAGGATTATTAGTGTCTGTACTTATGTCCCGAGTTCAAATGTTGCTGGGGTTGACTTCAACTTTCAACCTATTGGGGGTCAATGAAATAAGTACTAGTTACATACTAGAGTCAATGTAATTGACTAGTTCCCTCCCCTCAAAATTTCAGGCCTTGTGCCGTCAGTAAAAAGGATTATTATTATTATTATTATTATTATTATTATTATTATTATTATTATTATTATCATCATCATTATTATGAAGACATCGCACATTATCCAATATTGTGATGTTGATTGAAGATGTTGTGTCTACCGAGGTTTTGTTCCGTCTCTCAAGTCACAACAAGGATCTCAGACGGTACTGTTATCGTCGTCGTCATTAAGGTGAACTGGCAGAATTGTTAGCGCACTGGACAAAATGTTTGGCAGCATTTTTTCTGCCTCTTTATGTCTTAAGTTCAATTACTGCCATGGTTGATTTTGTCTTTCATTCATTGGGGTTGATGTAATCCATCAGCTGTCTTGCCCCAAAATTCCGGGTTTTGTTACCATGCCAGACTAAATGCTCTCTCTTTGTGTTCCAAGTTAAAATGTTGCTGTAGTTGATTTTTGCCTTTTATTTTTCTAGGGTCATTAAAATAAGTAATCCATTCAGTATTGGAGTCAAAGTAATCAACTTCCCCTCCTCTCAAAATTGTTGGCCTTCTGCCAGAATTGTTATCAAGATGTCGGGCTGGCAGAACTATTACCATACTGGACAAAAATGCTTAACGCCATTTTGTCTATTCTTTTATTCTTTTAATTGTTTCAGTCATTTGACTGCAGCCATGCTGGAGCACCGCCTTTAGTCGAACACATCGACCCCAGAACTTATTCTTTTTGTAAGCCCAGTACTTATTCTATCGGTCTCTTTTGCCAAACCGCTAAGTGACGGGGACACAAACACACCAGCATCGGTTGTCAAGCGATGGTGGGGGACAAACACAGACACAGAAACACACATTAAGAATATATATATACATATATACGACTGGCTTCTTCCAGTTTCCGTCTACCAAATCCACTCACAAGGCTTTGGTCGGCCCGAGGCTATAGTAGAAGACACTTGCCCAAGGTGCCGTGCAGTGGGACTGAACCCAGGACCATGTGGCTGTTAGACAAACTACTTACCACGAGGCCACTCCTATCTTTACATTCTGAGTTCAAATGCTATTAAGTTTCACTTTGCTTTTTATTTTCTCAGGGTGGGTGAAATAGATAGTTAAATACTTCAGTTGATGTAATCAACTAGCTCCCACCTCTAAAATTTCAAATTTTGTGTAGAGAAGATGATTATTATTATTATTATCATCATCATCATCATTATTATTATTAAGGTGGTGAGCTGGCAAAATAATTAGCCTGGCAGTCAAAATGCATAGTGGTATTTTGTCCACCTTTATGTTTTGAGTTTCAAACCCTGTCAAGGTCCACTTTGCCTCTCATACTTTCAGGGGTCAAAAAATAAGTACTACTATATTAGTGGGGCCGATGTAATCATCTTGCCTCCAACCTGAAATTTCTGGCGTGCACCAAAATTTGAAAATCATCATCATCATCATCATCATAGGCGGCAGCAGCAGCAGCAGTAGTAGTAGTAGTAGTCCTCCTTTACTTTCTGAGTTGAAATGCCACCATTATCGACTTCGCCTTTCAGCCTTTTGTGGTTGATAAGATAAGTACCAGTTGAATACTGAGGTTGATATAATTGACTAGACCACTTCCCCAAATTTCAAACCTTGTGCCTATAGTAGAAAGGATTTTTTAAAAATTATTGTCATTATTTTAAGGTAATGGGTTGGCAGAATTGTTAGCATACCAGGAAAAATGCTTAGCGCTATTTCATCTGCTTTTGCATCCCGAGATCAAATTCTGCCCAAAGTTGTCTTTACATTTCATCATTTTAGGGCTAAAAAAATATGCATCTGATGTACTGGGGTCAATATAATCGACTAGTCCCCTCCCCGCAAATTTCAAGCTTTTTGTGTCTTTAGTAGAAAGGGTTATTATTATTATTTTTATTATTTAAAAGTATATTTTCTAAATTTGAACGTATTTGAATGGATAATTATGATTATTTTAAATAGTAAAGCAAAGTTAGTTATAAATAGTTATAAATGATATTGTATTTCTTTTGCTTTGTATGAATATAGATCGTTATGATAAATAAGGATAGCCGAGGACATTTAATGGCTGAACTAGTAGGGTATCTGTGGTAGTTAGTTGTGTAATGTATTTGAACCTACTGAGATCATCTTTGCCTTTCACTTTTCCAGAATCAATAAAATAGATATTCTTCGAATAATGTTGTTCATATAATCTCCAAAATATATTTGCCTTATGTCTATTAGAAACCATTAATACTATTGTTAGGATAGTGGATGACAGAATTAAGAGAGCACCAGACTAGATGTCTTGCTGCATTTAGTTGTGTCCCTTTGCATTGTGACTTAAAAACCTGCTTTTCATTATTTCCGGGTTATTTATATGATTACGAGATATATATACAGAAATTGATTTGATAAATTGTCCCCATTCCCTTAAAATGTTTGGCTTTGTGTCAAGACATTGTTACTATTATTATAAAAGGCAATCAAATAGCAGAAATGTAAAGCTTTCCTCTGCCTTCTTAGTTCGATTTTTGTTTTTCTTTTGTTTGTGGTTGGTAAAATATATGTATCAGCATTATATTAGTGTTGATTCAATTACTATTCACTTCCTGAAAATTTGTGTTCACTGTTGTTGTTGTAATTTTAATGTCCAGTTTTCCAGCCTTGCACATGGGTCAGTCAAGATTCATTGCGGCAGATTTTCTATGGCTGGGTGCTCTTTGCGTTAACAACCCTCACTTGTTTCTAAGCAAGGTAATATTTTCTTTGAGTGTAGACAAGTTTTTAAGAGCAATTGCAAAGTGCTGTCACTTGTATGACCATGTTATCTGTTCACGCTTAGCACACAATATTACAATAAAGACAAACACACATAATAGGTTTCTTTTTGGATTCTGTCTATGAAATTCACTCTCAAATTATTTGGTTAGACCAGGGTTTAGTAGAAGACATTTGCCCAAGGTTCCATACTATGGACTGACTTCAAAACCACATAAATAGAATAGTAAATTGCTTAACCACGCAACCATGCCTGTGCTTCTGTAGCTGATTATTGTAAAAGTAAAGTGGTAAAAATTATATTGTTGGATCGAGTGTTTGATAAGTATTTAATTTTGTTTTTCGATCTCAAGTTGCTAAAATAAATATCAGTCAAGCGTGTACATGGACCATTTAAACAATGATCAAAGGATTTCTAGTCATGACCATCCACCTCTAACTTGGGCATTGTATATATCTAGGATTACATTGGCCAGTGTGACCCATCCATTTTGAAATAACAGTGTAATTTGATGATTTGAGCAACTGCGCATTTTTATATATGAGTCCATTTCAATTTTGATCATATTGTTGTTATAAACTGATTTTTAAAATATTCTAATTTCAGTGGCAATTTATATATGCAAACAGTCCCTAGGTTTTATTTGTAACCATCTCAGAACAGTTAATTAGGTTTAAGTTCATATCTAATGTAAGTTAATGAAATGTTTGTCTTAGTTACATTATTATACATTTTTATCTAAATAATCTCGGCTATAAATAATAATACTTTATAATAAATATATTAATTTCTTTTGGAGGTACAAGGTTACAAATTTGGGACAAGGGACAAAATAAAATTGACTCTAGTGCTTAACTGAAACTTGATTTTATCTATCCTAGAAGTTTGAAAGCAACACTGACCTTGGCAGAATAATAAAGATAATAAAGTTCAGTGGGATTTGAACTCAGAATATAAAGACAGACAAATGTTTTGGCAAATTTAGGATAAGTTAATAAGTATTAGTAGACCAGACAAAGTACTTAGATATTTTGTTTGCTATACAAATGATTCTGCCAGTTTGCTGCTTTAATAATAATAATAAAAATAATAATAATTTACTGACTCCGAAAGGGTGAAAGAAAAAGTCAACCTCAGTGGAATTTGAAATTAGAACATAAGGATGAATGAAATGCCACTAAACATTTTGCGCAGCATGCAAATGACTCTGCTAGCTTGCTGGCTTGATAATGATGACAATAATAATCCTTTCTACTATAGGCACAAGGCCTGAACTTAAGTGTGTGTAGTGGGGAGACCTTAATGCTCAATTGGTGTTTATTCTATCAACCCCAAAGGGATGAAAAGGCAAAGCTGATCTTAGTGGAATTTCAACTCAGAATATAAAGAGAGATGAAACACTAAACAATTTCCCCTGCATGCTAACAATTCTACTGGTTTGCTACCATAATAATAGTCCATCCATGGTTCTCCTGGTCAACATGATGTGTAGAGCCGGTTTCCCAGTTTCATGGCGTATAGGTTCCCCGCCTGGACAGAACACCGGTCCGTCGCAGGTGAGCTGCC
>JACXVO010012478.1:3157736-3167839 GCA_015501135.1 Hapalochlaena maculosa
TCCGCTGCCCTAACCACTGTCTTTGTCTTTGCTATTTTGTTATACGTCAGTTTCCCTCCAGTCACCGTCTATCTATTCCACTCATAAGGTTTTGCTCGACCTGAGGTTATTGTAGAAAACACTTTCCCACTCTGTCATGTTAGTTGGACTGAACCCGGAATCACGTTGTTGGAAATCAAGCCACTTACCTCACAACTATTCTTGCACATATCCATATAGAGTATATAAGTATATAAAAAGGCGTATGTGGTCATGAATGCACATACGTGTGTACGCTTTCGTCTTTTGAAAAGCGGTTAAATCATTTTTAAATGTACTTCACTATCCCTTCTCGAAACCTCTGCACACAGAGAGGCGTTATAATCATTATTTTCATAGACTCTTTCTAAAAGTTTTATTGTAATCAGTATTTCTGAATTCAATGCTTTCAAACAAGGTTTTACGTTTCGTGTTTAATAAATTTATTCGGAAATATTTTTGAAAAAATTCCGTTGTCCTCACCTCGCGAATACAAATGCATAGCAAATTTCATCTCAAACATAATTGCCCACTCGCATTGATAATACAAGGCAAGTCACATTGTATTGAGCATAAAAGAATTAAGTAGTTTTTATTATTTAGTGAATTTACTGTAGGTTGACAAATTATTTGATCCGCGGCAATGAATCTCTTAGATACTTTTAATATGATATAATAAGATATTTTCAAATTATCTCTGACATGATGAAAGATCTGAAAGGAAAGCAGGTTATTTTGCAATTCCTACACCAGTATGAAATTCATAATTTTAGATTAGATTATGAAAGCAATGGAAATATAATTATCGTTTATAGCATACTAAACCCTTGCCAGGAATGAGTTCATTTGTAAAGAAAACTACTTTATAATATATGCCACCGTTTTACAAAATAGAGACCAGGTGCAATAGATGTGTGATACTGCATTTCTTTTATTTTGACGCATGTCAGATGGCATTAGAAATAAGAATAATGTGATACAAAATACGCACTCACTCACATTCCGTTATTTTTTCTTTCTAGGTCATTAGGGTAACGATAGCACCATCTTAATTAAAAATAAACTGCTATTTTCATGATAAGAAATCGTTAAAATAAGTGAACCTGTGCCCTGGGTAAGATGTAACCAACTGTCATCCTTTTTCGAAAATGTTTTCCAACAACGCGTTTTCTTATTTCTTTTTGATATTTTCGAGATAGGGTGTCAATCAATCACATAATCTTCAGGGCGATTTCACCTCCCCAGCTGATCAAATCGATTTCATATGTTGAAATATTAAAATATGACCTCTACTAGGGTAGGGCAAATGACTTTTAATGCTAAATGGTGAATCATTCTAATACACTATATTCCAGTCCGTTGAGTATTTTCCCCTCTAATCACTGATGTTTTAGTGCTTTTAATGTTTTTGTCTATTTTGCTTTTTGTAACTAAGCTAATCATCTTAATCCTTTAGACACAAAAAACCAATCCTTTTAGATTATTTCCGTTGCGTTATTACAATAAAACAATAAAACTTAGAAAAAAAATGAATATTAACGCTAAGAAACGAAATCATTAATTTGTTCGATATGATTTATAAAGTCTGATGTTAACCTCTTTTGAATATATACAGCACCAAATGTAGAAGCTATGGCATATAATATAGTTTTACTTTGATAAAGTGTTTTTCTTGGTGTTATTGCTTTTCGGATATTTTAACATGTCGCCTGGATTCTATATTGATAGATGTTTCTGAAACATGTTGTAATAATTGCATTTACGCAGCCTGTGTTGCATATGAGTATTGTATGTTAACAGTGTAATGCTAATTGTGTCAGAGGATTGTGAATGGTTTGAATTCTGCAGAAAAGAAGAAGCGGATGATGTGATGCATTGATAATAAGGATATTGTTCAATTATATATAAATTTGGAAGTTTAAAGCTGTCTACTTCTCATATTCATCTGAAGAATGCTTGTTTCCTAGAAGCATGTGCTCGAATTCATGGTATCGTATTGGATGACTGCTTCAATTTCCTCAAAGTTGCACACACAGACCATCGCTTAACAGCATCCTACGAATTGTTTGATAGATGTGCTACACAATATGGACGGACTGAAAATAAATATATCCACACAGTAAAATATAAATCAGTTGTTTATAATTTGCGACGTATGTTTTGATCCAGTTCCGGACACACCCGATATTTCCCTTCTAATTTTAGTCCAACAATAAATATTAACATTGCACACCATGCTCTTACTTTGTCTGTATTGAGTCTTTTAGAACGGAGATTAAAGATAGCGTTTTCTTTCTTTTTTCCTCTTTTGCATATTTTTAAAGTTTTATTTTGATTTTGTCTTCTGTTATATTTATCTTTCTTTAACACGTTTCAGTCATTTGACTTGGGCCATACTCGAGCGCCACCTTCGAAAAGATTGTAATAAAGGTATCCAGTGAGAACTGAAGATACTCTAAAATCAAAGCTACGAAGGCCTTCATTGTTGCTTTTTCTTGAGTTTTGGCTTTTGCTTTCAAAGCATTCGGATCAGTAAAAGTGAAACAAGCCTTTTGAGTTTTGAGTCAATTTTCGGTTATTTTAAGTCCTTTTTGTTTCGTTGTTCTTCATATTTCTATATCATAATAATCAGCTTCCCTTTCTTTCATTCTAAGAATGATTTTAGACACGTAGCCGTTATTTTATAATGGTTCTCTCTATCAGTCGTTGTACTTAACCGGAAAGCATACTTGTATCCTATTTATGTTGGTTTTACGTTAATGGACTTGGGAAATTGTTATTACTCTTCTAGTGTACTTGTCTAAGCACACCACTTAACATACAATGTATTATGTTGAAGCAGCAGCTTGTGACTAAAACAGGTTATTTATTTATAACTGTTATCTTCTGAAATGTTTTCAATTTTAAAACATTTCTTACACTTCTCTCGTACACGTTTATAATGTTCACATATTCATGTTACATTTTCATTCAGTAGCACAATGATGTTTCTCCGATTTGACGTTCGTTTTACAAACATGTTCTCAACCTGTATAAAATCACCAATTGTTTGAGCGTATTCTACATTTCTGTAACACCATACTCTTTTATACATATTTACTAATTTCATTAATGGATATATTACGTTCCCCAACCGGATGTTTTAGCTGGCAAGTTAAAAGCAAGTGATATATAATACGACTATAATAGTTATAAGCTATAAGCGATTTCCCGCGGCGATTTTCTAATTGGAGTTAAAATCGAATAAGTGAGAATAGGGATTAAGTTTTATTGTATGGGATTGTTTTATTCTCTGTGTGGAGGATTTCTTTTATAATTTCGTTTGTTTCACAGGAAAAGATATAGTTATAGCCACAAGGGATTTATATATTGAGTTACAAATGCATCTGCTTGTAGTGTTTGAATGTAAATAGGAGGAATATGTAACTAAAAACAATTCAGTTTCTTCCTTCAACCTATGTTAAAGTATTTCCAGAGACCATCACTTACCGAACTTTATAGCTATGCAATTATTTTTTGCCACCATTTCGGTACATGGAGAAAGGTTTTTTTTTATCTTTTAACCAGTTAATAATGGTATATTGGTGTATAGGTTGCGGTTGTTCTCGAGACACGTGTAAAGATATTTTTTTCTTTTGGTGGAAAGATAACTTTCTTCTTTTGGTGGATTTTTTTTTTATTACCAATCCAAAGGTAATTATGTCCTTTTCATTTATTCATTGGCCTTTTCACTTATTCATCGGCCTTTTTTATTTATTCGTTGCATGGTATATTGCCGTATAGGTTGTGGTTGTTCTCGAGACACGTGTAAATATATTTTTTCTGGTGGAAAGATATCTTTCTTCATTTGTTTGGATTTTTTTATTACCAATGCAGTGATAACTGGTCTTTTCATTTATTTATTGAATAACTTTGCTATAAATTCATGAATACGGATTAGATATTCTTGGAATATGTGAAAGCTAATCCTTTCCCAAGCGAGATTAAATTGATTGCATATTAATCTTTTTCACACTAATTATTGTAGAAATGAGGGTAATATTATCGCTATCTTTTTTAATCATAGAACTGAATATATTTAGACCAATGCCTTTTCTCAGTATGCTTTATTATCCGATAAACCCAGTGTTGTAATACCATTTATTGACATTCCGAAAGCCTGCATTTAGTAATTTATTTGAAATACCTAATTCATCCGCAAGAAGACCACATGCTTTGAAAACGATTCCTCTGTCATTACTTTGTGGAAATAATTTACTAAGTAATTCCTTTCCCTCGGGATGTATTCTTTTATAATAATATTATATTTTCCCACGATTCTTTTGTTTTCATTTATAAAAATATTATATTTTCCCATGATTCTTTTGTTTTCATTTATAATAATATATTTTCCCATGATTCTTTTGTTTTCATTTATAATAATATTATGTTCCCATGATTCTTTTGTTTTCATTTATAATGATATTATATTTTCCCATGATTCTTTTGTTTTCATTTATAATAATATTATATTTTCCCATGATTTTTTGTTTTCATTTATAATAATATTATATTTTCCCATGATTCTTTTGTTTTCATTTATGTTTTTACGTTCTTCGATATTTTTCTCTCGTAGTTATATAAGTTCACATATATTAACAATAATATACAATGCTTCGTCATCATTGATTTGTTTAGCTATTGAATGACTGAGTAGTGTTTTACACGTTCAGGTGGAAATCCATTATCCTAGACAGTAAATATAGTAATGAAACGTTTAAAAACCACCCTGGTTCAATTATATATGTTATTTCACATTTAGATGGTTTCTTGCTGAACATTGCATGAATTTATACAGACATGTAATATATGCTTCACTGTAATTTCAGTAAAGAGCTACGCTCGTCCTTGCTTTCTCATTTTTTTTTAGTCACACATTCCTGTTTGTGATCATTGAAAAAGCAATTACTTCTTATATATCTCCCTTAATATTAAACGGTATTAATATTCTGTTGTGTATGTTTTATACCGTTTCTTCAAAATTGTAGAGTGGAGCGTACTTTTTTAAAAGTTATGGCGCTTAATTGTATAATAATTTCAATAGATATTCGTGTGACCCTTCTATATCGTTTCAGTTATTTTTGATGCAATACCTTCGCTTACTTATTCTATTTTATATCGCAACGATTGTAATGTTACCGTATGCCTTTTAAAGGATTTCTTTATATTACGATTATTGATTTTATTATTTTTTCTTTTGTATAAGTTGATGTGAATGAGAACTAAGTTGTTAGATGTTGTTGCATTTACTGCCGCCTCAACATTACTTCCCACTTGAATTATCACAATGAATATGTTTTACCGCCGTCATAGTCAGTCATGACTACTTATAGTATTATTATTTACACTGGACGTAACGCTTTACCAGTTTTTGTTTTCGCAAGTTCTTTCCATTATTTCACCATTTCTCGTTGTTACTTGTGGTTTCACTGATTTTCATGAAATTTCCTAGTTATGGCAAATATTGGGAATTATATATGAAGTGTGATAGTTATATTTGTTTATCGTGTTATATATTAGATGATAACCTGGGGGTGTATTATAGAGTTTGTGTGACCAGTCTGTTATCGAAGAGATAATTTATGTTATATTTTGTCTAATTCAACATTTATTCAATACATTTCGTTAATTTTTGCTGTCTGTTATTTGATATAACAGACTGTTTTATCTTCCCTGAGTCTTTAATATAACAGTCTAAATTTGCATACTATTTATTCTTATGTTATGGTTGGCTACAGAAAGGAAGATATCAGTGAGAAATATTATTTTCTATAGGATTATATGAATATTTCCAAAATCCTATTACATAAATGTAGATAGAATACATACTTTGAGACGAATAAAGTATTGTACAAAGATTGGGTATAGATTATGCTAATATTCATTTTCTTTTCAATGTATTTCTGAATCTATTCGCATTTTATCACCTCCGATTACATTAAATCTGAGCCTGCACCAGATGCCTTTCACGTAGTGAGCATTCTAGCTTGCCATAAGTAGCTACTAAAATGATCTTCAAACGAACCTTTTCACTCTCTAGGAATAAACATCTAACTACCCCTCAAAGAACAATAATTTATATTTCATAAACGAAATTTAGAGGGGAAATATAACATGATCCACAATTCATAGATTGCTATATCAGTATACGCGAAGTAAAATAGTAATTCAAAATATAACATTCGATACCATGCTGAATACAACAATATAAAAATAAAATATAAAGAGCGAAAATCAATAATGCAAACATACCAAAAGAATAAATCCATATATAAAGGAAACAAGACAGAGCAATAACTTTAGAAATAAGGAGAACAGTTTAAGGTATTCATGCAGAAAGGATTTAATAGGTTATGACATTACAGGTACATATGTGATTGCATAGTTCTTACGTGGTATATGATATAATCAAGGGAGCTTACTCTCTGAACATAACAACAAATATACTCTTAATATAACTCATAAAGTGCAAATACATATTAGTAAAACGTAGTGTAATCACCAAATACGATGAAGTCAAATAAACTAAGCAGGATAATAGTACATGTAATCCATAGCATATACTAAAAATCATATAATATATTTAATGTTACACAGTATATCATACAATAGCCTATATACTTGGGTAAATTATAAAGGATAAAGCGTAAAAAGTTATTTTCCACTACCAAATCCAAAGTATGATAAATATAATATTTATTTCTTTACTAACCACAAGGGGCTAAACACAGAAGGGACAAACAAGATAGGAAAGTGAGAGAAGTTGTGGCGGAAGAGTACAGCAGGGTTAACCACAACCCCCTGCCGGAGCCGCGTGGATCTAAGGTGTTTTTCGCTCAATAAACACACGCAATGCCCGGTCTGGGAATCGAAACCGCGATCCAACGACCGCGAGTCTGCCACCCTAACCACTAGGCCATTGCGCCTCCACTGATAAATATAATATTGTTTCGGAAACACTTAGAGACGTAGTTGATGCTATGCACGCATGGTAACCTTAAGTCTATTCTATTATCAATAAGGCTGTTTACGTCCGGTCCTTATGACATTTTAATGCGATATTATGAGATTTTTATCTCAGACATTTTTATGGAACAAAGCTCATATCCATATCTACTATGTCTGTAATACTGCGCCCTCCGCATTATATACCATTTAAGGATAATTCTAGTCCTATGTTCCTTAAGTTGCCAGATCTTATTTTATAAACGCGTACAATTAGTTTTATGACAAATCTAGACGATGAAAGATAGTTATTAATACGTTCTTTTTTATTCATGTTTATCGAAAACCTTATGTAGGTACATCTATCTATTAGTGCAAGGGGAGTTTATTCTACAATTGCAACTGTGAGCAATACTGCTAGTAGTTAATGTTATTATTATTATTATTATTATTATTATTATTATTATTATTATTATTATTATTATTATTATTATTATTATTATTATTAGTATTAATGCTATTGGTGCTATTTAATTATTATCAGCATTAGCATTGCTATTATTCCTACTTCTTTCAAATATATTATCATTAAAATTCCATGTAACAACATCAGACAATGCGTCAGTAGCACCTGGAAAAGTATAAACGTTTGTAATACAGTTTATATTATACATGTAAGAGATGAGTTCTGTTGATATGGTTTTCCTACATATCCATTAGTATTCCGTTGTTTTGACAATACTGTTATCATGATTCGTCTAGCTAATTTTATGTTTTTATACTAAACCTGGCGTCGATGTTAGCTATATTAGGGAGGCGAGAATAGGAGATTGGGATTGTCTTACGGAAAAATAATATTCCAAAATATTAATGGGATACAGAGAAGTTTTTTTTATCGAAAATCACCATAGATTACATATGTTGGTAAATATAACACAATTAAAAACAACATTATTTCAGACTATAGTACTCTTTCCACACTTACGTATACAAAGGGAGTCTATCTGCTCCTCTTCCTCTTTCCGAACTCAAAATACGATTATTAGGTTTGGTTACACTTTTAGTATTTATCTTAACCTTATAAGGTAACATAATTCGTCTTTCTACATTTATTATATAAATTATTCATCTCACAGGCCTTAAAATCTGTTTTCCTATTATTATATCTTATTCTATGATTAAGTAGGATATATTGGATGCTTTCTTACTAGGTCTATTTTCCAAACAATTAGGCCTTTATTCCCCTCCTCGCTTAAATCCCCATTAGATTTCGTAGTAGAGGTTATACATTCTGGATTAAGAAAAGTAATCTCCTTTATATATCCTGGCTTAGACAGAGCGAAGCTATACTGATGGCAGCAAGCATTGAAAATGTCTATATTAACAGATAATATCGTAATCCATCTTTAAATACCCTAAACTACTTTAATGTATTAGTGGTATAATTAGTGGATAGGTAAACGTACCACGTAGCTTTATTTGGTTTCCTATATTGGTAGCATAATCTTTAGTTAATATCTAAATTAGAGCTTAAGAGGTTAGCCACTTTTGTGCCATATTCGAAAGCAAGTTCAGAGCTTAACCTTTTGGAAAAAATGTTCTTATCGTTCACACTGTGGCCGATTTATTATCACTAGGGATACTGAACTAAAACTAGTTTGTATATGCAACGTGCGGAGACACATGACCCTTGGTTAGAGCAACAGACTAGTGGTCGACAGATCGGGGATTCGAATTTCAAAATGGGTGATGTGTGTGTGTGTGTTTATGTTCGGAAAAAATCTTAAGCACCGTGTGGGTCTGGCAGATGTCAAGTGGCAGACTTCCGCTGCCGCTTTAACCACACATTAATCTCACTCTCTCTTTCTATAAGTAGAAGCTCACTTGCGACGGGCTCGCTTCCTGACCTGATAGGAGAATTATATGCGATGAAAACAGGGAACAGGCCCTATGTAGCTGGAATTGTACAGGAAGAAACATCCCATATCCTATATATAGACCGCATATACAGTCTACTAGTAATAGATTTTTTGCTGATGATTAACAGAGAAACTGGAAATGAATTAGAGATTTATGGTATCTTCTGTGTTCCATGCAACGCTAAAGTTTTGCTCTCCAATATAGCTTCTTTTTGGTATGTAAAGTATATTAGGACGTTTATGAATGATCACACAGTATACATATTATCAACAATAATCAGCATATCTTACATTTTCAGATGCTGCACTAACTCTACATCTACATATTTGGTAAAGTGGTGAGCTGGAAGGAACATGAACAGTTGAGCGAAATACAATGCAATATTTCGTCTGTGTTTTACGTTCTCAGTGCAAATTTTACCAAAGTTGACTGCCTTTCATCATTGTTATTCTCTTATTTAATCTTCTTAGAAAAGTAACAACATGAAATTCTTTCAGCTTCTTACCTTGTTATAATATTTCAGAAAAATTATATTCATACTGGGTAGATATATTAAGTACGGGTTGCATACTGTGTTCGTTTTAATCGACTTGTCTCTTACCCCCAGAATTTTGAGTCTTAAGCGTGGGTAGAAAAGAATATATCTTTCGTCTGTTTTTCATCCACACTCTTCTACGCTCTTCCTCTCATTTCCTCCATTCTCACACATTGTCTGTGTTGCTATTTATTTCTGTTGTATTTATTTTAGCTTAATATCAGTTTTAGAAGTGGATACAACATGAAACGAATTGAAACATTTGCTTTCAATTTTTTTCCATTTTAGAAAATTAATGAGGGCAAAGTTGGAAACAACTATTTTCAAAACGAAATGCTTCATCTCTTTTGCGGAGAAACAATCCTAGAAAGGGTGCTCCAACATGACCACCGCTTTCGAACTGAAATATATAGAGGAACAAACGAATAAGCTAACATAATATTTGGCGAAAAAATCATCTTATGATTTGAACTATTGTATCGAGTGAGAGATGTGTTTCTTAACTATCGATCCGAATACGAATGCTTAATCATACTCAGACTTATATATTTTGAAGTAAATTGAACAGGACAGATAAATATCATGAGGTACATGAATGCTGTTGCTATAGGCTTAAGATAAATTTCTTATAGCTATTTATGTTCAT
>JACXVO010012620.1:868658-879034 GCA_015501135.1 Hapalochlaena maculosa
AAGTATACATTTATATATTTATATATATATATATATATATAAATGTATGGTCGTGTGTCTGTTTGTTCTCACCGACAAACACACACCACTTGACAACCGATGTTGCCAACAGGAAACTCGTTAGATCCAAAGTACAATGTCTGTTAAAGAGCAAACTTAGTATCTCTATTTTAGTAGGCAGTCGGTAATTGTAACTTTTCTTCATCGATGTAACATCGATGCACTAATGGAATGTGTAGAATATCTTTGACATAGGCCTGCCTTATTTGCGCCCACCCCGGGTAACAAGATGAAGTGTTAGGTTTAAAATAAACTCGTCTCAAATATCTATTTCTTTACTACCCACAAAGGGCTAAACACAGAGGGTACAAACAAGATAGGAAAGTGAGAGAAGTTGTGGCGGAAGAGTACAGCAGGGTTCAACACTATCCCCTGCCGGAGCCAC
Organism: Hapalochlaena maculosa; assembly: GCA_015501135.1. Lineage (NCBI taxonomy): Eukaryota > Metazoa > Mollusca > Cephalopoda > Octopoda > Octopodidae > Hapalochlaena > Hapalochlaena maculosa. Next base: position 869,104 of record JACXVO010012620.1, read on the forward strand.
GTGGGGCTAAGTTGTTTTTCGCTCAATAAACACACGCATCGAAACAGTGCTCCAACGACCACGAGTCCGCTACCCTAACCACTGGGCCATTGCGCCTCGTCTCAAATATCACTTGCAAAAAGAGTTTACTTTTCTTATTGATATTATGAATATCATGAAACATTTATCAGTTATATTTTGTGGGGATGCAATGGATTGTTAACCATCAGCATTTCAATTCTTATCTTATCTTATCTTATCGTTTCAGTTTAACACTGAGGCCATGCTGGATCACCGACGTTTATTGAGAAAAAATACTTCGCTCGCAACATAAGTTGAACTTAGCGCGTTAAGTCCTTGCTTATGACATTTTTTTTCTTTTTTGCTCTCAACCAACTATGTTGAAGAAAAGACTCCCTTGTTCTAATGGCACGAGGACAACGTGATTACCCTATGATATTCAAAGACTGAGCTAAAACGCTAGAACGTCGGGCGAAATATTTAGCGGTGTTAAGTCTGTCGCTACGTTCTGAGATGTCAACTTAGCCTTTCATCCTTTCGGGGCCGAAAAGTTAAATACCAGTTGCGTACTGAGGGTGATCTAATCGGTTAGCCCGGTTACATTTTCTGTCCTTGTTTCTCCACTATATATATAGCCACCTGTGGACAATAAAGAAAATGAAACGTTAGTATGCCAGGCAAAATGCCTAGCGATAATTCGTGTGTCGCTACGTTCTGAGTTCGAATTCTGCCGAGGTCGACTTTGCATTTAATCCTTTCTAGATCGATAAATTAAGTACCAGTTGCGTACTGGAGTCGATATAATGGATTGTCCCTTCCCTCTTGTCTATTCTTGTTTGTTCCTCCTATGTCTTGACTCTTTTGGGGTCGATAAATAAAGTACCTGTTGCATACTGGATTCGATCCGATCAACCGGCTCCACCTCTCCCTTTAGCCCCTAGAGTTAATAAAGAATAAGATATATTGAAAGATTACATTGGTTGTGACGTCATTGAAACTCAGAAGTAAAGCATTTGTCGTTCGCTCTGTCTATACAGGTAAACATTTGAATATCAATGCCAAGAAGAATGTTGCTTTTACTGTTTGTGTTTTTGCTTTAGGAAATCACTTTTATGTACACCGATCCTACCTTTGATTCTTGCCCCAAATTTTATCATTGATACAGAATATCAAAATTTAACATCTTTGAGAATGGATCACATTTTGCTGCCCATCACATATGAATATGTGTTGAACAACAACTTCAACAAAATGCATGAGAAAACGGTACGGTCCACTAATCTTAAATTTAATTTTGATTCTATTATACAACACAGTAGAAGAGAGATCTAGGATGGATATCAAAAGCTAGCGATGAATAAACTTGACATGGGTATCTGCTTAATGCAAAGGGTTCACACTAGAGGTAAATACTATTTATGATTAACTTCGCTAATTTTATTCTTTTACTTTGAAGTTATATAACTTTTAGCAAACATTTACATGAAAAACTTTCCAACGTAATTCTTTTTTTTTAATGACATTGTCACTTCAGTGATTTGAATGTGCTTTACTCAAGCAAGAAATGAAACCGTTTTATAGGTTATATGTACAAAGAACGGTCTCTTTCTGAATGATGCTCGTATATACGGTAGAATTACTTAAAAATTTCACATTAGGCAACATGAATCCTTTCATTTTATTTACCAATGAAGGTCAAAAGATTTATTACCTATACCTCACAGGAAGGGGTAGCCACAAAAAAAAAACACACACACACATCAGGCATTCCATTTTCTACCTAGCTCGAAGAGACGATCACCATTTTATGCTCGAGTCAAAGCATAGAAAGCACTCACGATATCAACAGAGGGGTCTGACAACATATGGTTTGAAATTTCATACATAAAAAGGTCATGGGTGAAGCTAATGAAGTCAACCACAGAACATGGTTGATAATTACAGAAAGGAGGAAAGGCAAATATTTACCTAAAATAGCATCGATAATGCACTAAATGATACATAAAATTGCATCAGGTGTTCTGAAGATTCTGTCATGTGACATTCATTATAATTGGCCACCAAGGAAGCTTCTACGTGGGCATGTCTCATCCTAGAAATTGCAGACAAGTCTTCCTCAAGCTAAAACATATTTCATAAACAAGAAGATATAATTGATAAGGAAATGCTAGACTCAAAAGGCCTGTGAAGGAAAGCTGATGCTCATGGACAAGACAACTTTGTACTTGAGTGTACGCAGCAAGAGACATTTGTCGTCGAGCGGTAATATTTTAATATCAACAATGAAAGCCAAGAATTTCTGGAACACTATATATTTAGCTAAATATCCAACATATATACTTTTACTGGCAATGATTATTAATATATTTTCGTAGACAATTATGAAGACGGTTGATATTTATTAACCTCATTCATACTTTGAAATCAAATATCTTTAGTAGCTCTTTATATTTATTTGAAGTTTACGTTGCAAATGTCTTTTGGGGAAACATAATTCAGTATTTATATTACATTCCGCAGGAGACCCATTTGACTAAGTAAGATAATTGCACAAATAGTCTTCAATTATATGCCTTTAATGAACGCTAATCATTCATGAACTTAACTGTAGTAATAGCTATTGTTCGTTTATTTCCTTCAGAGAAAAAGTTTCTATGTTGGTAAGAGAAACGAAGGCATGAATGTATTATTATTATTATTATTATTATTATTATTATTATTATTATTATTATTATCATTGTTGTTGTTGTTGTTGTTGTTGTTGTTGTTGTTGTTGTTGTTGCGAGCTGACTGAAGCGTTAGCATACTGGGCTAATTGCTTAGAGGTATTGCGTTTGTCGTAACGCCCCGAGTTGAACATTTCATCTGGATTGTCTTTGCCTTTCGTCTTTTCCTGGTCGATTGAATAAATACCAGTTACGCACTGGGGTCGATGTAATCGACTTAATCTATTCCGCCAAATTTGAGATTTTGCGCTTCCAGTAGAAATATTATTATTATTATTGTTGTTATTCAGAGTAGCAGGCTGGCAGAATAGTAAAAGTGAGTTGAATTTTCGTATGGAATTGTAATTTTTGCATTCTGAATTGTGACCGATGGAATTATTATTTTGGAATTGTTATTTTGAACGTTTTATATTGTAAAGCGCTGTTTCTTGTTTTACGGGTGGAATGTGGCCTCATCGTGATAACAAAATGAGTAAATTATCATATGCGCTGGCTACAGCCGTATAATGAAGCCGAGTTTAGATACCGCAGACATAAGATTGGGTTGGAATGAAATCTAGAAAACCAAAATATTAATGCAGACGAAAGGAAAATTTGCTTATTTGAACACGTCACCGGGTACCGCAGAAGGCGTAAAGAAACGAATAGTTCTATTTGAACCATGAATGATACAACCAAAAAAAATTTAAACGCACCAGTTAATAAATTATAAGAGATGTTTGCCAACGTATCACATGAAATTAAATTTATGACAAGAGACAGAAGTTACGGTACAGAGGAAGTACAATTTGAAAGTGAAAATATTGCCAAGACGTATGCAAGGAATACTTTAAATTCCAAAAAGTAACGAAAGTTCCATATGTGTATGGGATGTCGCATTGGTGGGGATATGGTCTAGAAATTTACTTAACAATTACCGATGAAGACTACATGGATCTACCCAAAATTATCGCTTTCAATGAGTGAAACCTAAATGTCGTAATAGAATGACGTACCCAGATATGTTTCAGATGCCATAAAACTGGACACGTCCAAAAGAAGTGTGAATTAATAATAGTAAGCAGGGAGGAGACTAAAGAAATCCCTCAAGAATAGATAAGGGAGAAAAAATAGAGACAAAATAGAAAATAAGAAAGAGAGACAAACTCCCCCAAAAGAAAAGAAAAATAGAAAGGAATATAGAGTGGACAGTAGCTGAATCTGAAATAGTGGAACCAGAGGTCGAAACAGTGAACCAGCCAGAAATAGAAGTCGTGCCTGGAAAGGTGGAGATGGAACAGGAGCAAGAGCGGAAGGAGAAGAATGTGGATCCGGTGAGTGAGGACGAGGAGAATGTGGATGAGGAGAACGACACAGCATCGTTGGATTTTCCCATCGGAAAATGCATTAAATTATAAAGTGAGTCAAAGTAGGACGAACTGATATCTTTATACAATTATGTGTTATTCGAAATTTGAATCGTTAGCAAGCTGTTGAGTAAGAGTCGAAAATGTGAGTTGAATTTTCATGTCGAATTGTAATTTTTGTGTTCTGAATTGTCACCGTTTGAATTGTTATTTTGATTGTTTCTTGTTTTACGGGTTGGGGTATGTCCACGTCGTAAATAAGAAATGAGTAAGTTAGTGTATGTGGCAGCTACAGCCGCAAGCAATCTAATGAAGTCGACTTTAGATAGTGAACACATAACACTGAATTGGGGTGAAGTGCAGAAGACTAAGAAATTAATGCAGACGAATGGAAAATATGTATATTTGTACGCACAACCGTGTACGGTAGGAAGCGTAATGAAAAGAACAGTTCCACTTAGAGCCATGAATAATACAACCAATTGAATTACAAATGCACCACTTGATGAATGTTTAGAAATTTTAGCCAACATACCAGACGAAATTAAATTATGACAAGAGCCAGAAGATACGGTACAGGGGAAGTACAATTTGAAAGTGAAAATATAGCCAAGAAATAAGCAATGAATAGTTTAAATTCTAAAAAGAGATGACTTTTGCCTATGCATATTGTATGTTGCGTAGCAAGAATAAGGCTTGGCGTCATCCATCCAGATGTAAAGCATGAGTGTGTAGTCGCCGCCCCAGTAAAAGAAAGAAAACTGGAATACACATTTGTAATTTTGAATAAAAGCGAAGTTGTGAATTGGTGGGGATATGGTCTAGAAATTTACCTAACAATTGCCGAAGCAGACTACAAGGATCTACAGTAGGTCATATTTTGCAATGAGCGAATCTAAATGTTGTAATAGAGGGACGTCCCCCGGTGTGTTACTGGGACCATAAAACGGGACACGTCCAAAAGCAGTGTGAATTAATAATAGAAAACAGTGTGGTGACTAAGGGAAACCACTAAGAAAAGATAAGTGAGGAGGAAACAGAAAGACAAAATAAATAAAGAGAAGGGGAGACAAACTCCACAACCAGAAAAACAAAAAGAAAAGGAACATATAGAGGATAGAAGCAGGATCCGTAATGGAATAAGAAACATTGGAATCAGTGATCGATCCAAAGATCCAGCCAGAAGTAGAGGTCGTGTCTGAAAAGGGAGAGATTGAACAGGAGTAGGATAGGAGGCAGAAGAGTGTGGATGATTTGAGTGATGATGAGGAGAGTGTAGATGAGGAGTGGGACACAACATCTGTGATTTTCGCAACGGAATATGAATTTAAGTATAGAGTGCGATTAGAAGTGGACGAATTTATATCAAATTTAAAACAAAAAAGGTGGTGATTAAAGCAAAATATCTAAAGAAAAAATTGTGCTATTAGACTTAGAGAATTGTATAACGATGTAAAAATTATATAAAGAGGACCGTTATGTAAAGATGAAGAGGATGGAGATTTCTGATCTCTAGTGAATGAAGAATACTTAGTATCTATAATATTAAAAAGTGACTGGAAAAAATATCTTTCGAAATTCTTGAAACACTTGAAATTACAAAGCAGGGTGAGATTAGCACACAGTCCGCCGTCGTCCATACTTATTATATAAATATCATCTATGTTTATGTGCTAAATGTGCCTACTGTAGTGTTTTTTCTGTCCATGTATTGTCCCCTATATGTTTAGCCACTTGTGTGTAATAAAATACTCGAATCATTTGCTCACTATTATGTTGTAGTCGAAAATATGAATTGAATATTCATATGAAATTGTAATTTTTGTATTCTGAATTGTGACCGTTTGAATTTTTATTTAAATTTGTTATAGTGTAAAGCGTTGTTTCTTGATTTTACGGGTGGGATGTGCACACACCGTAAACAAGAAATGAGTAAATTGCCATAAGCGGTGGCTACAGCCGCATGCTCTATAATGAAGCCGACTTTAGATAATCAATACAAAATATTGAATTGGGGTGAAGCGTTCAAGACTAAAAATAATGTTGCAGGTGAGAGAATAATTTGTATATTTGAACACGCCACCAGGTACGGCAGAATACGTAATGAAACGAACGAGAATTGAAAATCCACCAGTTAATGAATTACAAGAAATTTTTGCCAATATATTAGATGAAAACAATTTTATGACAATAGCCACAAGATACGGTACGGAGTAAGTAGAATTTGGAAGTGAAAATATAAGCCAAGAAATATGTAATGAATAGTTTAAATTCTGAAAAGTAGTGACTATTCCCTATATATATGGGACGCCGCTTAGCAAGAATAAGGGTTGGCGTTATCCACCCAGACGTGAGGCCAGAGTGGGTGGTAGCCGCCATAGTAAGAGAAAGAAAACTGAATACACGGCAGAAATTTCGAATAAACCAAAGTTGTTACATGGTGGGGATATGGGTTAGAAATTTACATCACAATTACCAAAGCAGACTACAGAGATCTACTCCAGATTATCGTTTGCAGCTTGCGAAACATAAATGTCGTAATAGAAGGACGTACCCCAATGTGTTTCAGCTGTCATAAAATGAGACACGTCCCAACGCAGTATGAGTTAATAATAGAAAACAGTGAGGAGAGTAAAGAAATCTCTGAAGTAGAGATAAGGGAGAAGGAAAAAGGAGAACATAGAGAAACAGAAGGGGGGCAAAAGAATTAAGAAAAGGGATATAGGACAGAGAGAAGCAGAATCGGTAACGGAATCTGAAACAGTGGAACCAGAGGTCGTAGCAGAGAACCAAGCAGAAGTAGATGTCGTGCATGAAAAGGAAAAGATGGAAGAGAATCAGGAGCAGAAGGATGAGAGTGTGGATGAGGAAAGGAACAGAACATACCCAACGGAATATGCAATAAAGGATAAAGCGGTCTCAGGGATTGAGGCATTTGTATAAGATTTTATACAAAAAATGTGGCGATTTAAGCAAAATGTCCAAAGGGAAAAATTGTGATTATAGATTTGGACGATTATATACTGATTTAGAAATTGTTTAAAGAGGATCCTTTTAAAGATAAGGGGAGGATCGATATTTCTAATTTCCTTAATTTTGTGAAGGAAAAAGAATTAGTCAGCATCTATGATAGTATAAATGACTGATAACGATTTTTTTCGAGTTTCTTGAAACTCTTCAAATTACGAAGCGTGCTAAGAGTAGGGATCAGCTAGTGGTCCTTCATACTCATTATTATATAAATATGATCGTTGTTCATTCTATATGTTACTTCTCCCTAATGTTGTGTCTTGCCTGTCCTTGTATTGCCCCTTATATATTTAGTCCTCTGTGGGTAATAAGAAATTTAAATCTTTAGCACATCGAGCAAAGAGCCCAGTGGTATTTCGTCTAAAATTACGTTCAGAGTTCAAATTCTGCCGTGGTCGGTTCCCATTTTGTTCTTTCTGTCGATACTGATGTAGAAGCAACGGACTATCCAAAGTTGATGATCCTGAAATTACTATTATAATATATACTGTACTATGGGATTGAACGCTGAACCTTCTCTTCCTAAAGAGACAGTTCAGTGTTCGGTCCCACAGTATGGTTCGTGTATAACTACTTTTATATATGAGTTTATATGAGTTTTCGTCTTTCTCTGTCTTTCTGTCTTTCTTTCTACCTCACAGACGCAAATACACACACACACACACACACACACACACACACACACACACACACACACACACACACACACACACACACACACACACACAAAGCAATGAAAAACATTCAAGTATTTAGATTCAAACAGCACCTGACCCTCCTATAACGATTTGACCTGTGATAAAACACGTTAGTCTTAACTATCATTCTTTTATTTAAGACAGATTTATTTTTCTTGTCAGGTGTAATTAATTGTCATTTATTTGAGATTGGTTATTAATGTTTTGAATGAATTCAAAACACTCTTAAATGATGCAAGAACTTGTTGCTCTCGGTGTTTGAGGAATTTTACATAAAACGGCTCCAAACATATAAACTTAGGTATCGTCATCATACATTTCACCCCACTGCTTTTGGGTACGTTCAGCCGGGTGGAACTAGCAGTCAAACCTCTCTAAAACCACAACTACTTTCCCAGTGAAAGTTCACTGTTGGACGTAATTTTATTGCTTGAAACAATACGAGTTGATCAAAACAATTATTTTCTCATTAAATTAAAGCAAACGCGCAAACATACTTCCAGAAATATATGATTCGTATAAATCAGACAGAATATTACCTATACAACCAGGGCATGTTTGTGATATTATAAACATGTTTATATTTTAGATCTATTCTTAGTTACCCTAATATAACTGCATAATGGCTTATGCTAATAAATATGTAATCGGTTAATTGACGGGGAATCAAATGCACCAGCATCGGTTGTCAACCGAAACTAAGGAGACAAATAGCAACACACAACACATGCACAGACACACATATTAAATACATACGTACATAGATGCATACATACATAATGCATGTATGCATGCATACATACATACATATCTACATACATACCTACATACATACATACATGAGAGCTTCATCCGCGTTGAACGAGTAAAGCCATTGCCAAGAAGAATTATTGAAATTCATCATTAAATATACCTTTTTGGCTACGGCCAACCATGTACATACAAGATGTCCATTTCTTTCTCCTCTTTGGCAATACCTATGCATGACACTTTTTAAAGTGAGGAAAAGTTTTGCACAACAACCATTCCCACTCTCAAAACTACAAAGCATGAACCAAAAAGAAGATCAAGTCGACATCATTGGGTGCATTCGCAGTTGCAGGTTTTATATCATAGTGTCCGTCTCCCAGTCTTTTCCCAACCAAAGGCCAACTACAAGACAGCAGCGAAGTATTTAAGTTCAGAGTTACTTTCTCCTAGATAGACTGCCTTCACTGTGGCTTGGGTAAGCAGAGGAGCCCTATCTACCCCTCATCTACTTAGTGATAAAAAAAACAAAAAAAAACAATATATACAATACATGACCACAACACTCAAACACACGCGTAGTTAAATAGCCGTTGACTACAATACATACATACATATAGACATACATACATACATATATATGTATACGACGGACTTCTAGTTTCCATCTACCGAATCCACTCACAAGGTTTTGGTCGACGTGATGATCTGGTAGAAGACACCTGGTCAAGACGCCAATCAGTGCCACTGAACCCGGAGCCATGCGGTTGGTAACCAACTTACCACACAGCCACTATATGTTTTTCCTTTTAAGAAGCAAATATAATATACAATTTTGGATAGATTTTTCTAATAATTTTAGCCAGACAAAACCTATATAGATGCTCCTAGATAGGCTCTAGCAGATTTTGTCGTTGATTAGTTCAGGTAGCGTCTATTTTGTTAACTCTATTCTAAAGCTTCTTCTATTTACGTAAATGACCAAGTTACGCTTTGATATCTATCAATGGTTTGTCTCGAATAAACACTCACGAGTAACGATTATCTCACCATAGAGATCGGATGTGTTGCAAACACTTTATTATATTCCTTAAATGCAACGTATTTTGTTAATAGAAAGGTGGTTTAAAATCCTCTGTTATTTCATTGATTACGAGTCTCACCAGCCGCTAAAAGCTGCATGATAAAGGGTCATCGATATAGTAATCTATTTATTCAATGGTTACATGCTTGTAGTGTCCGTCAGGCCTTCATGAAAGATATCTTGTGAGTAGGCATATTATCAGAAACCAGAATCTTGTTTTTTTTACTAATCAATGATTATTCAATCTCTATTGCACTTTCTTGTTTTAAAACAAAAGAGTAATGCTTCTTCAACAATGCA
>JACXVO010012651.1:478867-489642 GCA_015501135.1 Hapalochlaena maculosa
GACTAGTCTGGCCAAATTGTCTGTCCTTGTTTGCCCCTTCTATGTTAGCCTTGCAGGCAGTAACGAAAAAGAGTATTAAAATATGAGGGGGTGGATGATTATTTTTGGATGGTTTGCATCCACAATGTTTTGATATTTACTTCTAATAAGATAAATCTCTACCAGAGTGCAATCATGGGATTTCGCGTACTGGGGTCTGGCCAAATTGTCTGTCCTTGTTTGTCCCCTCTATGTTAGCCCCTTGCGGGCAAGAAAGAAATAAGAACTGAAATTAAACAACATATCAATGCAATATGAATCTATAAGTTATACATTTTTGTTGTTTTGATCCTTTTATTTTTTTAAGTGCTACTGCTCTGTGAAATCCCATGTGTCTAAATACCAACTTCATGATCATGAGTTCAAACCATCCCTTTTATCTCATTTTTTCCCACTTCATTGGTAAAAATTATAGTGATTAATTAATTAATTAATTAATGATTATACTGTTCTTATAATGATTATTTGAAGGGCCATCAACTATACCTTAGGAATTGGCACCAACCGAATTACAGTTGCTGTAGTAGATGTGACTTATATGGAACCACTTGCAGTAAACACCTATACAGTAATAATCCACAGAAGACAACCGCAAAAGGAAGAATTTTCTCCTGATGTCAACCATGTTGTTTGTAGCCTGAAGCAGGTAAGAGTTTTACCAAAATTATATCTTCCTTTTGTTTCTCTTTCTCTTACACTCTCTCCTTTACATCCTTATTTCTTTATTACCCACAAGGGGCTATACATAGAGGGAACAAACAAGAACAGACAAAGTGGCCAGGCCAGTCGATTAGATCGACCCCAGTATGCGACTGGTACTTAATTTATCGACTCTGAAAGGATGAAAGGCTAAGTTGACCTCGGCAGAATTTGAACTTAGAACATAGCGGTAGACGAAATACCGCTAAACATTTCGCCCGACGTGCTAACGATTTTGCCAGCTCACCGCCTTCACTTTTCTCCTTTACTTTCTTTCCCCACCTCTCTCTCTCTCCCTCCTCTCTCATCCCTATCTCTCTCTCATACACACACATAGATGCTAGAAATAGCTAAATCTTCCTCATACTATGTGAAGAAGTGAAAAATTATCTGCACTTTTGTCATAACATATCTTTATTATTATTATATTGCCTTCTGCATATGCATGCTTGTAGTTGGTACTATTGTGGTCACGTGGCCGATGTTTGAGCCAGCTCACACCATTTTCCTTTCTGGCTTTTCAGTTAAAGCATGACTGCTCCACTAGCAATGTGCACCAAAGAAGAACAAAGAGCAGTGATCTGGGTTCTCTGGTCAAAAGGTGTGTCAGGTGTTGAAATTCAATGGAGAATTTTAGCATAATTAAGGACAGTCTAGTCTGGTCTGGTCCCATAAGTTGGCATCAACTCATCACGGCACCAATGAAGCCTTGACTTCATTGGCATGTCTAGGGCAATGACGCCTGGTGGAGCCCAACCCTCACCATGTCTGGTGGTGTATAAGTTCCTCACCTTGACAGGATACCAGTCCATTGCAGATGGGCTGCTAGATGCAGCAGGAAAGAGAGAATTGAGAGAAAGTTGTGGCAGAAGAGTACAGTAGGGTTCGCCACCCAACCCCCGGCCAGAGCCATGTGGAACTAAGGTGCTTTTTGCTGAATAAACACACACAATGCCCAATCTGAGTATTGAAACAGTAATCCAACGACCATGAGTCCGCTACCCTAACCACTGGGCACCTCCACACAAAGACAGTACACTACTACGTAGAAGTGTGTATGAGTGAATCAAGAACTTTAAAAGTTTTAAAGTTTTAAAGTTTGGGGGCTCAAAAGAGTCTATACTAGAAGACTAGCCAGAAAAGGATTGTTCAATCAACAGTGCAAGATACATTACTTTGCTGACCAACAGGCTAAAGCCAGCAATTCTCACCAAATGACAAAGACTATTGTCAAAAAAGGTTTCGACATTGCAAGACAATGCATGCCACATACAGCCATCCAGAACCATTGAAACCACTAACCAGTTGGGTTTTGAGGAGCTGGAACAACCTGCCTATGGCCTAGATCTCACTCTTTCCAACTATCATATCTTTGGATCACTCAAAAAGGGTTTAGAAAGTTGTTGATATTCTATGGATGAAAATGTAAAGGAAGCAGTGCATAAATGGTTGCGCAACCAACCATAAAGCTTCTTCTTGGAGGGAATATAAAAGCTTGTGAACTGATGGACCAAGTGCATCGAAAAAGGAAGGTGACTATATAGAAATGTGATGTACATGCATATCTTCTAGTTTTGTGTAATACATTGAAAAGAGTGTGTATAATTTTCACCTTCATACATTCATTAACAAACCAACACTAATTGTCAAATAACAGTGGAGACAAACACAGACGCACCTTCCTCCCCCCTCCACACACACACACAACAGGTTTCCTCACAGTTTCTGTTTATCAAATTCACTGTTTCATTATAGCACAGGTTAGTGTAGGTTACAATTGAAACTAAAACTACAGAGTGGCAAAATGAACTTCTTAATCATAGCTCCACATAAGTAATGCCTGTTGGTGGCACATAAAATCACCAAGCACATTGTGGAGTAGCCTCTGATGTCATGCAATTGGCATCTGTGAGGATAGCACGTAAAATCACCAAACCCCCTGTGTCACGCAAATGGCACACATGTAAGAGGCACATAAAATCACCCCCACACTCTCTGAGTGGTTGGTGTTAGGAAGAGCATACAGCCATAGAAACCAAGCCAAACCAGACAGGTGCTCGGTGTGGCCCATCAGCCCGCCGGTCCCAGTCAGAAACGTCTGACCCATGCCTGCATGGATAATGGACATTAAATGATAATGATGATGATGCAGCTAGATCTTTGCTTATAGCCATGTCTTTATCTATTGTTTAATAGATTAACAGAGATAGTTCTTTTAATGATCATTTAAAGAACCATTATTTGAGAGCCATCTTTACCTTTCATTATTATTTTATTTTTTTGTGGAGGTCATAGATCTATTCAAACAAGATTCACTAGTAACTAAACAAAAATATATATAAATACTAACAGATTTAGTAGCTAATGCATGACAATAACCACATGAATTAATCTTCTGTATAATTTTTCAACTGAAATGTATAATGTGTTATGTTGTCATTTATACTAAAAACACAAGATAAATTGAACTTCTATCTGATTTTTTTTGGTTAAAATTCTTGTTACTTTCTACCAGGATTGCTCCTTGAAATTTTCTGAAGATTCTGACTGTGGCTTGCATAAGACAGCATTTAATTCTTGGTCTGATATGTTATCCTACATTGAAATCTTACCACCGTGTGTCACAGCTGATATGCCAGGTATGGTTGAGACTAATAGAAAAATATTCTCAAAATTTTAATTTTGTTTTTTTTTGAAAGATTGTTGTGAGAAATCAGATCTGACCAGTTTAAACTTAAAAAAGGTAGAACATTTTGGCCAGGTGTCACATAAAACCAATGTGTCACATAAAATGCATTAGTGCCGGTGTCACATAAACAGCATTGATAGTGGTACCACATGAAAAACACCCAGTACACTCTGTAAAGTGGTTGGCATTTGAAAGGGCATCAAGCTGTAAAGACCAAGATAAAACAGACTATGGGACCTGGTGCAGCCCCTAGACTTGTCAGCTTTTGTCAAGCCATCCAACCTGTGTCAGCATGGAAGACAGAGACACTAAATGATGAAAATAAGTAATGAAGAGTTAAAATTTCTTTCATACTTCTGCGATTTGAGCACTGAAACAATTTCAGTACAACATATTGGTTAAAACGAGTCTTTCATGATACAACTATTATATGTGTAACATACATTTTACATGTACAAAGCATGAGAAAAAAAATGCCTTAAAGAACATAATAATAAGAGGAAACTTGAAATAGCGATGGAGTGAAAGCTCATTTTAGTGGCTGTGTAGCAATATGTTTGCTTTTTAAGTTCCATGTTAGGTCCTCTGCATAGTACTTTGGGCAAATGTCTTTTATTATAGTCCTAAGCCAACCAAAGACTTATGAGTGGATAGATTTTGTAGACAGAAATTGAAAGAAAACTGTCATACAAAGACACAGATGTGTGCAAGTATGTGTTATAGTCTCTTTGCATTGATATTGAATGTTTGCTGTAAACAAGTGTGTCACTGTCATGCAAAGGGTATTCTTTACTACCAAATATTTCAAGACTTGTCTGGTCATGGGAAAATATCAGACTTGGGAACAGGTTATCGTTGGTGTTAGGAAGGATGTCAGGTGTAGAAAATCTACCTCAACATGTCCTGACTCCAGTGAACATGGAAAAGTGGATGTTAAAACAACAATGACAACATACTTTGTAGCTAATAATGTATTTTCTTTTATTAAGTTTATTATGTACATTGCCTATAATAACAACCTTTTGCTCTTTTCTTTAAGTTTCCCTGCTAATGCAGTTTTATGAAATTTTCAGGTCAGTGGGTTGTACCTTGCAGTAAGTGTTCTTCAACAGCTCTCTGCTACTGGCAAAAGGCTATATGGCAACCAAAATCTTGCACCCATCGCTGGTTCCCAAGGAATCAACTACAAAAATGTTTTACCAATAAAAAGGTTTGCTTTTTCTACCATTGGTAGTATTAAATTATTATTAGTAGTATTAGTATTTTTAAGGTGGCAAGTCAGCAGAATTGTCAGCACACCAAGCCAAAGGTTCAACAGCATTTTGTTTGTCATTACGTTCTAAGTTCAAATTCTGTTGGGGTCAACTTTGTCTTTCATCCTTTCAAGCCCAGTTGTTGTGGAGGCACAATGGCCCAGCGGTTAGGGCAGCAGACTAGTGGTTGTAGGATCATGGTTTCGATTCCCAGACCAGGCATTGTGAGTGTTTATTGAGCAATAGACACCTAAGCTCCATGAGGCTCCAGCAGGGAATAGTGGCAAACCCTGCTGTACTCTTTCGCCACAACTTTTTCCCATTCTTCTCTTTCCTGCTGATGAAACCGGGAAGCCAGCCCTATACGCCAACATGGCTCTTTCCTATATAGTATTGAAACAGAAACTCTTATGTTCTACCAAATAAATTGAATTGAATTGAATTGAAAAAGTACCAGTCAAGCACTGGGGTCAATGAAACTGACTAATTTCATACCTCAAACGTTCAGGCCTTGTGTCTGTAATAGAAAATATTATTATTATTATTATTATTGCTTTGTATAGGGATACTGTCAGTAAGACATGAGCTATGTACCAGGATTCTGTCACTAAGCAATAAGTATAGAAAATTTAGTGTACAGGTTGGTGTTCAACAAGAATCGGTCCTCAGCCCCCTCTTGTTTATCATAGTCCTCCGGACCATAACAGAGGAACTTAATACTGGCTGCCCTTGGCTGCACTGATGATCTTGTTTTTATGGATGAATCACTACTGAAACTAGAGAAGAAATTTTGGATATGGAAGTAAGATCTGGAATCAAAAGGCCTAAAGTTAATTTAGCAAATTCTGAAGTCCAAGTAAGTAGGAAAACAGATAAACTATTGATCCCTTCAGAGATATAGCTCTGCTTGATACATTGAAACAGTGTTGGTAGAAACTCCATACAGTGTACCCAGTGCAAGCTTTGAACACATAAGCGGTGCAGCAATATCAGAGGAAGGTTAATAGAACAAGAAGTCTTTGTATGTGGTAGATGTGCAGGTATAATAAACACTAGGAATGTATAGAAAATAGACTCCCTCAAATGTCCAGGCGGAACCTTAGAATTGGTAGTCTCCAATACCTAAGCAACTGAGTCAGCAGTGGAAGAGGTATTTTTAAAGCATAATAGCTAGAATAAGAACTATGTCGGCGAAGTTCAGAGAGCATATTACCTTTGTTAGTTATAAAGGCCTTCTCCTTCAAAGTGAAAGGAAGATTGCATGATTCTTGTGTATGAATAACAATGCTACATAGTGGAGGCACAATGGCCCAGTGGTTAGGGTAGCGGATTCATAGTCATTAGATCACGGTTTCAATTCCCAGACCAAGCATTGTGTATGTTTATTGAATGAAAAACACCTCAACTCCACGCGGCTCTGGCGGTGGTGGCGAACCCTGCTGTACTCTTCTGCCACAGCTTCCCTTCACTTCTCTCTTTCCTGCTGCATCTAGCAGCCCACCTGCGATGGACTGGCGTTCCGTCAAGGTGGAAAACCTATACGCCATGAAACCAGGAAACCGGCCCTTTAAGCCAGATTATGGCGAAATTGGATCAATAACAACAATGCTACATAGGAGTTAGATATGGGTAATGACTCCTAAGAGCATGCAAAGGCTTGAAAGAAATGAAACTGGCATGTTCCACAGGATGGATAATGTCAGCATCCATTTATGACTGAGAAAACAATTTCGGTTAAGCATTGTAGGTAGTGTGCAAGAGAAAAGACTGCACTGGTATGGACGGGTGATATGCATGAATAAGGAAAGCTGTATCAAGAAGTGCTAGTCTCTTATTGTAGAGGGAGCATGTGGAAGGATATAGACCCAGAAAGACTGGGATGACAGGGTAAGAGGATCTTCAGCTGCTGAGTCTCACAAAGGTGATAAAGGACCAAAACTTTTGGTAGTTTTCTGGGTTTGAGGAGACATGTCAAGTTAAGTAAAATCATGGCCATCTATTCATACAGGCATGTCCTCTATGTCCTCTCAGCTGAGAGGTCCTAGTTTTGCAGACTTATGAGTGCTGGTGTTACGTAAAAGCACTTGTGGTGTTGTCACATAAAAGTGCCCATTATTGGTGCCATGTAAAAGCACTTGTGCCAGCGCCATGCTAAAGTGCTTGTGCCGATTCCATGAAAAGCACCCATATTGGTTCCACATATAAGTGCCCTTACCACTACCATGTAAAAGCACTCCTGCTGGTTTCACATAAAGGCACCTGTGCCGGTGCCATGTAAAAGAACCCATGCTCGTGTCAATGTGCTGGAGTTACGTAGGGGCACCTAATGCTGGTACAACATAGAAGCACCTATGCTGGTGCCATGTACAAGTGCCCAATACATTCTGTAAAGTGGCTGGTATTAGGGAGGGCATCAAATCATAGAAACCATGTCAAAACAGATAACTAGAGCCTGGGCAGCTCTCAAGCCAGCAAGCTCCTGTCAAACTGTCCAGCCAGAGCCAGCATGGAGAATGGATGTTAAATGATGATGAAGACAGTGAGCTGACAGAAATGTTAGTACAAAAGGCAACGAGCTGGCAGAATCGTTAGCGTGTTGGACGTAATGCTTAGCAATATTTCGTCTGTCACTGCATTCTGAGTTCAAATTCCGCCAAGATTGACTTAGCCTTTCATCCTTTCGGGGTCAATAAATTAAGTACCAGTCACGTACTGGGTTGATCTAATTGACTGGCCCAGCCACCTTGTTGGTCCTTGTTTGTTCCCTCTATGTATAGCCCCTTGTGGGTAATAAAGAAATAAGAATTGTTATTACATGCTCTGAGTTCAAATTCCAATGAGGTCAATTTTACCTTTCGTCTTTCAGGGTCAATGAAATAAGTACCCGTTGAATACTGGCGTTGATGAAGTCAACTCACCCTTCCCCTAAATACCACTAAGAATTTTGTCCAGCTTACTACTGCCTTGAAATACTTGTTATTAAAATGTAAATAAGTCTCTACCTTGGCACAGTTCATTTCCATAATGTTACAAGGTCCAGGCAATAATTGCTACAGTACCAATAACAACCTGGATTAGTTAATGAAAGAATAAAAATAATTACAACAGCATGTAGTTAGGTTTTTTTTTTGTAATGGGTGGGTGAAATTAGGACCCATATTAAGATTCTTCAGTCTATGAACTGTTTTCAGTTTCTGTTTGGAGCCATCTAATTCCCCTTACATTACTTGTGTTAGAAAAGACATGAACATCTTAACTCTGCTTGCTACTCTGGTTAGTAACTTAGGATTTCATATCTGTGTAAAGAACAATTATTATAATTATATAGCGGCAGTGATGATAGTGGAACTGAAGATGTCTGACATTTCAAGTGACATTAACCATGTTTTAACTACAGATCGTCTACATTTACTCTTTTTTAGTTGCTGTTCCTTGGAGATTCAACCAATAGAGGAATTATGCATTATATTCTAGAGAAAGTGAACATGACCCTGCAAGAATGGGATAAAACACACAACATCAAACACTATGATAATCTCAATAACCATACAACAAGTATGAGTTTTGCTTATTATCCTCAGTTCTGGCTACCAACAGATCATAGGCCGACTTTTGATAAAGCTTTCTATCAACTCCTTCGAAAGTAAGTAATGCCTGATAATTATCTTCACGTATTCACTTTTATCTTTTCCTTCTTTCTCATTTTCTTTTCTTTTTTTTTCTTTTTTCTTTTTTGGTAAACATTCTTTAACTAAAATATGAAATTCTATTCAGATCAAGAGTTGAGAGTTCATAATTCTTCACTAACACAATTTAATCATGGATTCGTCATCATCTTTTAATGTCTGTTTTCCATGCTAGCATGAGTCGGATAGTTTGTCTAGAGCTAAGAAACTGGAAAGCTGCACCAGGTTACATTTGCATGTTTGGAGCTTGGTTTCTACAGATGGATAGTCCACCTAATCCTAACGACTTTACAGAATACACTAAGTGCTTTTCACATGGTATTGTCATAAACTCTTAATTCTTTTTTGCCCTATTTAACCATTTGCTAGTCATAAGTTTGTCCTCAGCATCCATGCTTGTTTTCAGACTTTTAGTTAGCCTTACCTGTGTCAATGGCTCATAAAATCACCAAACACGGTTGAGGCAATTAGTGGGACCTTGCAAGTGGGTCCTGTGTTGGTGGCACATAAAATCACCAAATGTAGTCGAGGCAATCAGTGAGGCCATGCAAGTGGCTCCTATGTCAGTGGCACATAAAATCACCAAACGCAGTCAAGGCAATCGGTGAGGTCATGCAAGTACCTCTTGTGTAGGTGGCACATAAAATTACTAAATGCAGTTTAGGTAATTGGTGTGTCCATGCAAGTGGCTCCTGTGTCAGTGGCACATAAAATCACCAAATGTAGTCGAGGCAATTTGTGAGGCCACACAAGTGGTTCCTGTGTCAGTGGCACATAAAATCACTAAATACATTCGAGGCAGTTGTTGTGCCATGTAAGTGGCATCTATGTTGGTGGCACATAAAATTACCAAAATCCCTGTGTCATGTGAATATTTTGAGACACCTTCATATGTTAACACATGTAGTGTTTGGTGTCCCCTTAAACCTGAAAGTTTTACAGTCTCTACATCTGCTTTACTTATTTGTTATCATATTCAATGTCATTGAAAGGCAAAGAGGTGTTATATCCACTCAGATACCATAGTAAATTTGTCCTTCATCACTGTATTTATGAGAGATAGGTGCTTCATTTTAATTTATTATTGCTTCTATTGCATATAACGGATATCTATTTTGTTCTTTTTTTCACTCAACTGAATAGAAATTTACCTCTAGAAAACAACACAAACACAGTTCTTGTCATTGGAGGAGTGCATTGGCTAAATAAACATCACATCGACATCATCAAGCGAGGACTGAAAAGGTTGGTTGGTTATTTTCACTTTTAGTGTTGCTTTCTTGTTGCTATTTTTTACATTTTATTGTTACTTTTAATTTTCTATTTTCCTTCTTTCTTTACTTTTAATTTACAAAGTCACCATCATGGAAATGGGTGTTGTTGTTATTGTTTCCAATTCCATGTTAGGTCTTATCTAGCAAACTTATGATCAAAATGTGGAGGCGCAATGGTTCAGTGGTTAGGGGTAGCGGACTCACTGTCATTGAATCGCGGTTTCGATTCCTATTGCAGGTGTTTATTGAGCAAAAAACACCTTAGCTCCACACAGCTCCAGCAAGGATTGGTGGCGAACCCTGCTGTACTCTTCTGCCACAACTTTCTTTCACTTTTATCTTTCCTGCTGCATCTAGCAGCCCACCTGCAATGGACTATCGTCCTGTCGAGGTGAGAAACCTATACACCATCAGGCATGGAAAGGGTTGGGCACTGCCATGCATCATTGCCCTAGACATGCCAATGAAGTCAAGGTTTCATTGGTGCCACGACGAGTTGATGCCAACTTATGGGACCAGACCAGACCAGACGATCAAAATATTCCAGTTTGTATCAATCTATCCTAGTTTCAGAGAAGCTAATTCAAGAGAAATTAGCCAAGTCAGACGATCTTATAGAAACTCCTTCAGTGAACATGGTGACAATAGTGGTGGCATCATTGTCATAGCTATTCTTCAGCCTAGAACTAATGGAGGAGTAATGACTTGTAAAGTTTCTCTCACAAACAATTTGCTATTTTAATTTCAAGAGTCACTTTTACCTTTCATTTTTTTTTGAGGTCAATAAAATAAAGTACCAATCAAGTACTGGGGTTTATTCTAAAGGACTTGTCTCATCAGCCCTAAACTGTTAGCCATGTATCAAAATTTGAAACAATGATTATAATCCACGTGTATCACTGAATATTGCTGGTGGTTATTATTATTATTATTATTATTATTATTATTATTATTAGAGATAAGAAAGGGAATTGGGCTAGGGCAGAGAGCTATGTACGAGCTTGAAAGGAGATATGGTTTGACAGAAAGAGGAACAATGGTGGTGCTAGCAATGTTGAGGGAGAAGGCCTGTGTTGGTTGTGTGGAAATTAGGAACTTTGTTGGGAAGGGGGTTGCTTTTTGACAAAACAACCTG
>JACXVO010012651.1:623862-634098 GCA_015501135.1 Hapalochlaena maculosa
TGAATGCCCTTCCTAACGCCATTTTACATGCCACCCACATGTGTGCCATTCAAGTGACACAGGGGGTTTTGGTGATTTTATGTACCACCAACACTGACCGGCACCATCGACTACCTTGATAACAATCATGTTATCTAAATCTTGAAGCTACAAGATAATTCATGATTAATTCAAAATACTGTGAATCAATAATCCTAATATTTGACTGAGTAATCTGAATTATTTATGTTTAATAAATTAATATTGTGAAAGTGGTACAGAGGATACGAGTCATTGCAGATCATGAATATTCATTGGATGGCACTACTAGTTAAGGCTTGTGAATAAGAGAGGAAGATGAGAAAATTAGAGGCTACCACACAAGAAAAAAAAATTACTGATCCTTATAAGTCTCAAATTAGCTCAACTTTAATAAAATAACTATTGACCTAGAAGGTTCTAAAATTTATTTGGCTGGAAAATTTGCAGATCTCTTTTGAAGTTACAGCCAAAAAAATCAAATAGAGTTGATCGATCAAACTATATTTGTGTAGGTGTTAATATCTTTTATGGTAACTCTTTTCTTTTTTTTTTTCCTTTTCGTGATTCTACACTGGGAAAATATTAAGAGCTATTGTTTGAATCCTAGAGATGTTTTCATTACAACGTTATGGTCTGGTTTCAAGAAGATTTGGCTATCATTTCTGGCAGCTTGAGTCACCATGTACAGGCTTCCTTGTTGATTTGCATAGAGAATCACTACAAGTGATGAAATGTGTCCTAGTAAGATGGGAAATATGGACTAAAAGGTGTATAAATTAAGAACCAACATATTGGGAACAAGCAAGAAAGGAATCTATAAGATTACATAACCTGTTAGAAACAGTAGCCAACCCTCAATCAAACCACCCCCTATTTTCTTTAAAAGCAATATTTGTTTGAGTGTAAAAATTACCAATATGAGAAAGAGAGAGAGCATTTTAGGAATAGTCTGCAAAATTTCACCAATGTTGGCAATACAAGTTATTTTCAGGGATCTAACGGCCATAGATATGTTCTTTCATCTCATTGAAGTTACAAAAGATCTGACCAAAACATTGAATTATTCTTTTTTATCCCATCTTTTTTCCTCTCTCTAGCTTTCGCATTCTTATATTTTGTCTATTTTCTTGTGTAGGGCTATATACCTTTTTCGGTCTGTCATGGCTAATTAGCTTTACACCAACTTCAGAACTTGTTAAATAATGGAAATGTATATTTGATAATGTAGGCCTAAATATGCACTCTGCTAATGGGTAACTTTTAATCAGTTTACAAATTATTCATTATCATCATCATCATTTAATATTCATTTTCCATGTTGTCATGGGTTGGACAGTTTGACAGGAATTGGTTAGCTGAAGAGCTGTCCAAATTCCATATTTGCTTTGATATGGTTTCTATAGCTGAATGCCCCTCCTAACATCATCCACTTTACAGCGTGTATTGAGTGCTTTCTACATGACACCAATACCCATGAACCTACAAAAATGAGATCACTCAGCTAAAGAGGGACATAGAGGACATGTACTTTTACTTAACTTGATGTACCTTCTCAAATATGGCAAACCACTAGAAGTCTTGTCCCCTTCTCATCACGTCTCTGAGACTCAATGTCTGGAGATTTTTTTTTCACCATCTCATCCCCTGTTTTCTTGGGTCTACCCTTTCCATATATTCCCTCCATAATTAGAGATTGGTACTTGATGCAGCTGTCCTCATCCATACACATGATACAAACTCTTCAGGTTAACAAATTTGGTTGTTGACTACAGTCAGATGTGAATGAATGTTACACCTAACCTTTGTTTTCATGTCAGCTCTCTTCTACGATCTGGTCAGTTTCTGAGTTAGCTAATTTCAAGCTTGACTAATTTGCAATCAATGACTTTTGATTTATCAATCAATGAATTTGATGTTGAGTTGTTGGATAGATAGTCTTTTGTCATTTGTTCTGTGGAAAGTAGTTTTCATTGTGATCATATAGAGTAAAAACTTCCCTATCTTTGAAAGACAAGGTAGAGTTATGGCAAATTGTTTTTCAACCAGTTGATAGTCTCTTTTCCTCATATGATATAGGAAACTATATTTTCATATTTGTCAATGAGAACTGGATCAACAATATTTAAAAGGTCATCCATTATACTGTTTCTTCAATGAAAACGCATTTATTCATTTTCTGAATATACTTTTGTTGGTAGTAAATTTAGGTCAGTATTTTTCTTTCATAATTCATTATGTATTATATAATGTCATCTTCAGTCCACTTTTCTGTAATTTCAGACCATCTTAGTTTACAATGATAACCTGTCACTATATCTTACAAGCTTAGTAAATATTAATTCACTGTATCATTTGCATCTGGCCTCATGAGTATGATACTATTCAAATTGGTTAAGGAATTTATCAAAGACCTCTGCAGAATTATCCTTCAACAGAAGACAGTATATTCTTACTAAAAATGTATTAGATAAAGGGATTTCTAAAACCTAAAAATTGTGAAAATCTATAATTTTAGGGAGTCAAGATCAAAACAGATATTTCACAATTTAGACATTATTAACTAAATTAACAACAATATCTGAGTCTCTCATAATTCTACGACAACTATAGAATATCCAATACTACATTTTCAATTAGAATGATGATCAGGTACATAAACTAGGTGTACAAATACAGGCGCGGTCTTGGGCATTTTTCGAAGGGAAAGCACAAAGTCGGAATGAAATACAATGCCAGTAGAAAAGAGCGTAATAATATTATTTAGAAAGACGCACTTCTTTTCTTAATGGGAATACGTGCCCCGCTCGCGCGCGGTCTCGGGAATTTTTCGAAGAGAAAGCACAAAGTCAGAATGAAATACAATTCCAATAGAAAAGAGCGTAATAATATTATTTAGAAAGGCGCACTTCTTTTCTTAATGGGAATACGTGCCCCGCCCGCTCCTGAAGTTTATTGACAGATATCTTTTGTTTGCATTTGTAATTACTTTTTCGTTCTAGAAAAAAAAAAAATCAAACACACAATGCAAATGATTTTATTATTGAATACATTTTGCTTTGATATTCTGCAACATAGTTGGAAATTTTGTCCATACATGTCATCAGATAAGAATAATCTTTCGTGTGTTGCAAGACAATATCCACCAAAAAAGAAAAAAGAAAAGAAAAAGTAATCGTTATAGAATCACTGGATGAACATTGTACTTCCTATAACAACTAACTTAAATGTCCCCGTGTTGTCCCTTATCACCAATGTTTTACAATATATTCTGCATATACCAAAGCTACAGTTTGTTACATTCAAAGAGGAATAGAAATAGTTGCAACAAATGCGGACAAGGCAAATTTCTTTTTTCAATAGTGTAGCCCGTTTGATGATGAACCGTCTCTCACGAGGGCCCGCTTATAAAAGCTTGCTCAAGTGTCTGGTCTACACCCACTAAACCATAAGTCAACAGTTTCCAAATCTCGAGATATTTTAAAGAATGTTATTAAACAGAAACGCTTTATAAAATGTTAGAATGTGTTATCTTGAAAATGCTTTGTTATAAAAGTTTAAGTTCACTGATTGGAATATAGGAAAACTATGAAAGTTCTGTTATAAAAGTTGGGAAAGCTCGTTTTTTTCTCTCTTTTTATAAATCTTAGAATATGGTAAAACGAAGACAAGCTTTAACTATTAACAAAATAGAAAAGCGACATTAGAAATATAATTAAACCAGAAAAGAAGTTAGCTCCCTTGAAAGATTTTCTTGTAAACGACCAACGATAATTAAAATAATTATGAAACGAATACGTTTTTTAAGCATACTTCGTAAAGATATTTTAACGGTGATTCTCTTGTTTATTATCTCCTGTGAACTTGGCCATTGTTTTTCTACTGTATGACAATAACCTCTATTATTATGAAACCACCTGTAACATATATGGCTATTGCTATCCCTACTACATTTCCCATCTTAGTCACAGAAATGTCAAAACCTTCCTTGATCAGAACAGAATATCTTTCAAAACCTTTTCGTTTCCTCTACATTATTATCATTTTTTTATTTGCTTCCTTTAGTCTAAGAGGTCCTAAATAGTTTCCTATTGATCGAGTTTTTTTTTTTTAATAAAATAAAATTAGGCTACAAACAACCAATTTAAAACACGCTAACACACTCCATCTTTGATCATAAACAAATAAATGTCTTCGTGTAATTTCCTGAAAAAATAAACTACATGAGTGACATGTAGTAAAGTCTAAAATGACAGGGCAAAAGTATGCTATTTTGTTTTTTAACGTATGAAAGCAAACTAATGTATTATTAGAAAATATGTTAAGAAAGACAGTAATAGATAAATATGTAAGAGGAAGCTAAGACCCTCCACTAGTCTTAATCTGGTGAGCGAGAATCTCGTGGATGTTAAAATGTTCAACGAGAGTGTCAGACTGAACTAGTCAATATCAACGCTGAATTTAATTGTGTGGGTAATCAAACCTTCTCGTTACCTCGCAATAGATCCAACTGTATGTTTGTTTGTTTTTACACCCTAAACACTCGGGATTATTTAGGTAGCATATATCAAACGGTATCAAAAGTAAGCTTTATTCCATCTTTGTTGATAATGAACGATTTACATTGTTTAGCCTCTCTGTGTGTGTCACCTAGTTTCTGTGACCCTAGGAACGCACCTGTTCCTGTCCGACTACTATTAAAACTACTGTTACACATAACCTTCACCAAATTATGATTTTTTTTCTACTTTAGTTCTTTCTGCATAAAATATACTATATATCTCTTATAAAATTTATGTCTAGCATAGGTTGTACATTATATATATATATATATATATATATATATAATGTATGTTTTCGATCTGCATTTCGAATCGATAGACAGACAATAGCTAAGCCAAGCCAATCCAAGCCGCATCTTCAACATTTTGCAAACCTCCATTTTCATCCCAATTTTCGTCGAACCTGCTTTGTTTATATATTTTTTCCCTTGAGAATATCAAATTTAACTCTATCCTTTCTCTTGTTTCCCATTAAAGCCACAATTTTCATCATAAATCAATTGTTTTTGGCCATAACATCGTTTACTTCTTTAATAATGTTTGTAAACATTGTGTCTTTGTAGCATGAAGCTTCAAAATAGATAATCATATTTAATATAAATTGATACTAGAACATACATATATTAACAACGTGTGTGATCGTATGTTATCTTGCTTTTTAAATCATTTCTGTTGATATGAATGTGCAAGATGAGCATGTATTGCTATGTTAAGTTAATTCGAACTGTACCGGAGTGAAAGTTCATTGCTTTAAACTAGAATTACATCATTCTGCCAAATTCAAATCGAGAAATATACAACTCAGGAGTTATTTATATCAGAGTTGTATAAAATTGGACGCTACTTCAGAACAGCCTCCTCTCGTTCCAATCAAAGATATTCTTATTTTCTATCCATAAGTGTTTTTTCATTATTGACGCTTTAGGTAAACTTAATTTCAGTTATTTTGTTACTTAATTCAGAAGAATTGTAAGATTCGCGACAGTAAATTCATATTAATTTAAGGTTATTTGTATATATGATACCAAGATATTTATTATGTATGCACTTTAGCAAATTCGTGGTTTGTGTATTGAAATCAACGGATTGACGGTCTGGCCGTTAATGTTTATACTCAGGAAGGCCTTGATAGAGCAAACTTATGATTTGAAACATTTCTGCCATAATCATCTCATCGTTTTAGAGTACTTGATTCTACGTTACCCAATGTATCCTTGTTTAAGATGTTAAGTGTATGATTTGAGAGATTTGGTAGCAGTTCGAACGAGAACACGATTGCTCTCTTTTATATTTGTGACTGTAAATAGAGGCGGTGTGTCTCAAAATATTGCTTAACTTTTTGTTAGGGTATCTTAGTTAACATTGACACATGCAGGGTCATTCTGTGTTGCACAATTAAAAATTAAGCTATCGAATAATCTATTATTTCTCGATCTATATTGAATAGAGGTGATAATTGTTCTTTTTTTATATATCAATTATCTAAATCTGTTCTTTTAAATTTGGTATTACCTGAAATTGTATATATTAAATTAATTGCATTGTCTTTTTGCAAGGAAGCTATTAAATCATGATAATGCTTTAAATAAGGAGTTTACATGTCAAGATGACCACCACAATCATCAACTAATAGTGGACATACTCATTATTTGCATGAAATTTCTCCAATGCTGGGTATTTGATGGAAATAATTTAGAAAGTGTCCTGGATCCTATATATACATGTGCAACACTTATTGCAAACTTCAACAAATGGCAGATACATTATGCAGATTTTGCTTGCATAGATCACTGAGAAAAAGGCAGCAAATCTTTGATATATGTAACTGACATAAAGGGATAAGAGAAGGGGTTATTGCTTTCTAAGCAGCCAGCTCTGAGATAATTGAGAGATTATAAAAATAACAGTAATGATGGTGATATATTCAGATTGAAATGAGTCGATAGTCCAGTCTCAGAGAATGTTGATGTGCTCTCTCTGTTTGTGTGTATTCTGTCATTCATAAGTGTAAAGGGGCACTGCATTAAGGCTTTGGGCTACAAATAGTGTATATAGGTCAAGTTAACCTATCAAAATCCGTCTTCATCTCTCAGCTACGCCCATGGAAGATATTAAACTCGACTCTACAAGTTAATACAATACTTGTAAGTTATACCAAGGCGTCACAGCCTAAAGCATTGAGCTGTACCATCTCATTGTATATATTTATTCAAAATCAACTTGAGCATCTAAGTTAAATATCACTGGGTAGATACAAATTATGAATCATTCATCCAGAATACTTGTAAAACTAAAGCCTTAATTAAGATACCCTTGTTATATTACTAAGTATCTATTATGACTTAATTTTTTTTGTTTTACAGATGCTGATACATGTAACGACTCAACAGCAGTGTTGCTTCCAGAATATATGCCATCAATGGTATTTTGTATGTTGATTGTGTGAGCAATTCATTGATAAAACTGTTAACTTACACAAAGATATCTATCTGCATCTTTTGAATGGTTAACTAAACATCCATTTATGTCTCTGCTGAATTTTATAAACGTAATATCTACAAAATCAAAATCATCCCTGCTAACAGGATTTTACACGTGGATTATTGAAGTGAAACAGTGATTTCCAAGGTAGGTTTATCCAATGAATGAAATATATTTGGCATAGTTTGTTGAAGTGAAGGTATTGTCATTGTTGTTCAGATCAGCTTTGATCAATCAAGTAGACCTTTGATAGAAGCCGTCTTATCATTTTAGGAGCATCAAGAACAATTTTCTCCAATGTGTCCTTTTTTTCTATTAGCTTTATCATCATCCTCATCATTTTAACATCCAATTTTCTATGCTTGCATATGCCAGACAAAATTTGTTGAAGCAGATTTTCTATAGCCAGATGCTAATCCTGTTGCTAGCACTCATTTGTTTCCAAACAAGGTTATATTATCTTAGTCTCTCAAATATGAGCAACACAATGACCAGGCATGTTTTTATGGAAGATTACAAATAAACAACACCGTTTGTTTACAATTAGTGCATGATGTCACTGAGACACACACATACACACATGAATTTCCTGGCACTTCTTCACCTGTCTCTCATTCTTCCTCATTTATTACTTGTCCATATCAGTGTAGCTGTCACTCTTAATTGCACTTTTATATTTAGTTTTACTCCCATCTGATCTATGCCTTTTTCCTGAATAGCAACGTTACACATCTAATGAATCATGTTAATTTTGTTTCTTTCCAACCTTTGCATATCCTTTACATTCAGTGCTTACACCTTACAACGTCACAGTTTGTATGCATGCATCATACCGTCTACTTTTCACTTGGCGACATTTCCCTTTCTTGTCCTCCGCAACCATACAACTGCTTTCTTTGACATCATACCCTTAATAGCCAATTTGGCCCATGTAACTATTACTTCAATAAATTGTCTTTTAGTCTGGTAAATTTAAGATCTTTTCATGCATTTTCCACATTCATCAATCTCTTGTAGTAATGTCTCCAGGCATCTCTCTTCTCTTTAACAGCTAGGCAAGGTGCATCACTCTTGTTTTGGATACACTTTTCCCCAACAATACTTTGATTCGCCATTATACATTGTTTTTCTAAGTTGGAGAACCATCTCTGATCCTCGCAGTGCTAAACACCAACAAGACTCCTTTTAGCTTCATGATATTCCTCTTTGCTGTTCCCTTTCTTCTAGTTTGATAACAACAGTCTGCACATCAGTTTATCTAGGGGTTTGGCCTCTAGATTTGTAAGACTCATACATGCCACTTGTGTTCTTCCAATCACTTGGAGGTTTATTTTCTTGTAGTCCATTCAACTAATCAAAATGAGTTGTAGCTGTAATTCAAAAGGACCAGCCTTATCAGATTCTGTGTGAGGCTAAACCATATGCATATCTGTGGAGTACTCAGCCATTTGTGAGTTAATTTTATTCTCATATGTCAATGAAAAATGAAATTGACATCCAGCATTTGTTGTGTCTATATATCTATATGAACTTTTCTTTGGCTTTATATATCTACTATCTTTCTCACATCTTCTCTTTCACTTCTCTCCCGCTTTTCATTTAACAATGTGTATATATATCTATGTATCTACTTGTGAGAAAAGCAATATTAATGCTGTCACTATTCACTGTCTTTTCCATTCTCTCTCTTTCTCTCTTATATTTTCTCTGAAACACTTCTATTTTATTACTATGTCAATTAATGGCCAAACACAGGAGACACCACAAAGTGTTACAGGACCAGCATTTTGCATACCCCACTTAAAAAATTTGCATCCAACATCCTTTGGGTCAGCTACAAGGATCTACAAGGGTGTTGGGTGAGCACAGAGCTTTCCCACCATGGTGCAATGGTGGTACTTTAAAACTTTTGTTGACAAACACAAGGTCCACTGTGCCAACACTCCAAGTGCAATGAGTACCAACACAGCTTTGCAACATCATTGTTGCACACAGTGTCCATCCATGGATTTAAGTTTGCATTGGGTGGACCTGGACTCTGTATTGTTGCAACATTTAAAATATTAGAATGTTTTCACCAACAAAATCTTCATTCAGTCTTGAACAGGAAATGGGAATATTATATGTGACCAACAACAAAGTTCTGAAAAGAACCAATAGTTAAAGCATGAAATTATTGATCATGGAACACCATCTTCAATGTTCAGAACATGTAGCAAGAATACAAAATTCAAGGTTCCCACATCAAGTCTTATTCAGCAAACTCCCTACAGGGAAAAAATTATGAGGTTGCTCCCTTCAAAGATGCAAGGACCAACTCAAAATGACATTGAAAGATATTGAACTTGAACATAAATTGATTGAAACACAATCCCAAGATTATACTAACTGATGGTGTTCCGTCACTATTGGAGCCAAAAGAAGAAAACAAAGAATCAAATGACAAGAGAGGAAGGCTCAATAAAATCAACCACATCCTCTAACAACATTACCACACAGCCATGCCATTGACTCTTCCATGCAACAATTGGTCTTCTTAGTCACCAAACCATCACCATGGGGGAAGCAATCAGCAAAGTTGTTCCAAAGAAACAACACTATAGTCAATTTTTTTTGTGCAGTACTATTTTATGTAGCCATTAGTCAGAAAATTACCATTGGGTTCATGCCCATTATTTCTAAGAGTGATAATGCATGTGA
The DNA here is from genome assembly GCA_015501135.1 of Hapalochlaena maculosa. Classification (NCBI taxonomy): domain Eukaryota; kingdom Metazoa; phylum Mollusca; class Cephalopoda; order Octopoda; family Octopodidae; genus Hapalochlaena; species Hapalochlaena maculosa. Next base: position 633,624 of record JACXVO010012651.1, read on the forward strand.
AACCAGCTTTCTGACCCCCTCCCCCACTTCATTTTTGGATTAGGTTTGCAAGTTACTGTATGTGAATTCATGTGTATTTTATTGAGTCTGGGGATAGCCATTCTTTTTTAGTACCTTATAACATTCCACTTCTGTTTCCACTCATTTACTTATTTAATGAGTGGAAATTGAATTGGTGAGTGTGTTAAATAATAAGGCACTAAAAGAGAATGACACTCCTCAGACACACTATTGTTTCGGGGACACCAAAGATACGCGCAGCTAAGCTCAAAACTTGTCCTCTTGTTTTAATGATCTCATTCAGCCATTCAAATTCATCTATCTTCTAAAATAATTTTACCTTTACTGAATGTCTTTCTCCGAACTGATCATGTTTTCTTAGATATTTTTGTCTAAAATAGTCTTTCAAACCCAACTATTTTCTAAAATAATTTTTTTTCACTTCATCATCATCATTTAGCATCCATTGTCCATG
>JACXVO010012717.1:646514-657146 GCA_015501135.1 Hapalochlaena maculosa
TATATATATATATATATATATATATATATATATATATATATTCATTAAAATGAACATAGAGGGATTTCTACCTCCCTAGTCTGGATAAACTTACCAAAGTCATAGGTATCGCCTTGACCCCTACCAAATAATTCCAGCTATCTTCTCTGTCTTCTATTCCCAAGAAGGTTGTGGTGGCAGAATCCTCAGGCATCTTTTCTATTGAGTCCTATCAAAAACAACTGTCATTACACTCTTCTACCTTTCACCAAACATAAACTTCTATGTCCAATTCTATATTGGCCCTCTGAAATCCCTTCTCCACATATACTTCCCTGTAATAGTGAATAGAAAAAACTTCAGTGGGAACATAAATAGTATCACTCTTATCAGCCCCAGAGGATCTAAAAAATCCCATGGGCGCTCCAAACATCAAAAGAGAAAAAGTGTTTTCATTCTACAAAAGAAACATTTTCCCAAACTACAAATGTACTTCTGAAAGCTTTATCACTTTCTTTTAGCTTTCTAATCTAACTTTTCTGGCCTGAGAAGTTTTTATGAACTAACAATTTTATAACTAACAATTCTCATTCATTTAGCACAACAAAGAAGAAAAAAAGAAGTTTATAATCAACAGTTAACATTTACAAGTAGTAAGATATATTTACATGACAAAATTCCATTAAATAAATCTATCATAGTAGAACTGCATTTTCACTTTAGAGAAAAATATGCATATACAGACATGTTTTACTTAGGCTTGAGCTAGCAGAGTATCAGATGTTATAGTGGTAAAATATATAATTCAAAGAAGTCTTTTTTAATAGATTCAACAATAAAATCAAGCATCTTTTTAACAATAGTGCTTTTTTTTTTTTGCTTGGAGTCAACGATTTCTTTCTAAGAAAGAATAGCCTATCCATAAAGCAATGTTTCCTCCAGAATATCTATGCATTTGTATTCTTTGAATTATTTATTCAATCGACACCACTTTACTTCTATTTCAGTCTAGATAATTATATATACAAGGAAGGCGAAGAATTACTTATGTGTGTTGTATTTTAAATCAAATGAAGGGGGCATGACAGCAAAAATGATGTGTAATTGGTAAAAAATTGCTTCAAAACTAATCACAACATCTTTAATATAACATTAAAATTCATTAAGAGGCATAAATGTTCTGTTACTAAAGTGTAGTAACTGGATTTGAGGTATGAAAATGAATAGAAAACTCAAAATTTAGTTATCAATTCATAAGATAATTAATACATTTAATCAATCCAAATGGTTCACTTTTGAAAATAAAACTTGAACTTATTTCAACACAAATTTAAACAAAATATTTAGCTTCTCAGAATAAATTTTAACAAAATTTGAGTATTTTTTAATCTATTTATTTTTGAAATAAATGGCAAGTGGTTGCTGCTGAAAATTGGTAATGTGCTAATGTGAATAAAAAGCATCAGAAACTAAGATTTTGTTTTGCATTATGTCACGTACATAGGAACTATCACGTTTATGTCGTCATAAAACATTAAAAAGAGTTCATGAAAAAGGAAGTTCGTGTTTTTCTCTCAATTCTTATTATGTCTAACACAAAGGGTGAATTTTCCTTTTGCTTCTGAAACATTTATTGCTTTATTTAATCTTACATGATAATTTGTATGTTGCCATTTCTTTAAACACGAACAAGAATTTCTAAGTGGCAACTGCTTCTTCATGTATAAATATTCTTCGACTACCTAGCTAATCAGATGTAGTAATTTCATTATACTCCTAATCAAAGTTGTTAGCTAGTTAATCCCCGCTCCCACCTGCCAACATTTAAAATATGATGTATGTTTGTAATCTTGTCAAATAACTCAAGAGTGTTCAATCTTGCCACTCAAAGAAAAAACATGTTATCATGGAATAAATTGAAATAATTTTTTCCAAAAGAATTATCTTAATTTATGAAATTAAGTATTTAGCTTAACTTTTAAGATTATATTTCACATCTGATCTTAATAAAAGATTATTTCATTAGAGTATCTTAAACTCTTATTGCAGATGAATATTATCAATAATATGCAACACGAAATGGATTATCACAGAGAAAATGTATCAATGCATTATTTCTCCGAAGATTAAAGCATGTAATAAATAATATTTAATGTTTTGGTAGGGTACAAATGCTTGACACCTAAAAATAAAATTAAAAAAGCACCCACTCTCAATGGCAATAAATAGCTGTTATTTAATACTTTTTAATTAAAGATAAGAAGGGATGCATAATTTTGAATAATATATACAGATTATCATACAAAAAATGAATATAAATAGAAAGGCCTTCAATAAAATTGATCAAAGAATAATATACAACAAACTGCATGACCTTAGCTTAGATAGATGCATGGCATTTGATCAATAGTTGTTACACAACTGTAAACAAGAATACTCTCTTCATGGTGACATCAACTCTATGTAGAGTTCCTCAGAAAATAGTACTGAGACTGTAGCCAGTTTTGGCTTCTCTCTCTGACATTCCTTAGACATAGAGTCAGCCACTCTCACCAGTTATGTTGATGATATAATTATAACAGGCAGTAAAGAACCTAGACAATAATCCTTTCTACAGGGGAACAAGGCTTGAATTCTTGGTATGTCAGTGCTCAATAAATATCATTTCAAAAATCATGTCAAATTTAGCAGGAAGTGTCTAGGTTACATAGGAAAGTAAGTCTTCTGGACATCTAGCTTTATGGAAGCCATATAAATCGGTCATTAAGGAAAGAGAGAAAGCGATAGCAGTTTCAGATGTTGGAAAACATTATTCTAAATGGTTTCTTCCATTATGTTTGAAATACTGAAATCATGATGGAACAATAGTTGGTAGGGCTACAAAGGTTGATATTCTTGAGAACAAGACATAGTGTTTCTAAAGAGTATGTATATCCTTATTAGCAGGGATAATGTAATGGAGAAAGAAGGCCAGCTCTGTTTATAGGACATTGTTTGAGTCAGTGGCCTTGTTGCTTTGAAGCAACAGGAGGCATATTCACATTTTGAATGCATATATGCAAGATAGTAAGCCTGGTAGAGTTTTGAAGGATAAATTTGGAAGAGATTTACTAAATATGTGTAGTGTGGAGTTGGATACAAAACAGGCAGCAAAGTAGAGGTGTTTCCTAACAGAAATACTGTTCATTATTCTCACGATCATTTTGGTTAAGAAGTGGAGGAAAGAAGAATTCTAAAAAATTAGAGAACTTTTAACATAGGATCAGAAATTTGAGAAGTGAGAGAGCTTGAAGGTTGTACAATATATAGAAGCCTCCTTCATGGTTTGGGTGTTGGTCTTACAAAGCTTGAACTACTGAAGTGCAGCTATGAATGAGGAAGTTGGTTGAGTTTGAAGTTTTTGTTATGGGTTGAATGTGGCGGAATATACCTAAACGATGGTGACAGTCACATATTTAACTCTTTCTAGTGAAGCACATACTACTATGCATAGTGGTAGATTTCTAACCAACTGAATGATGAAAAGTAAATCAGCCTCAGCCGAATTTGATCATAGAGCATAAAGCTAAATGATATGCCACTAAATACTTTTTCCAGTGTGTTAATAACTCTACCAGCTGATTACCTTAAGAACACTGGTAATAATCCTTTCTACCATAGGCACCAGGCCTGAAATTTGTGGGGAGAGAAAGCTTGGTAATGACATCGATCCTAGTGTTGAACTGGTATCCATTTTATTGACCATGAAAGGATGTAATGCAAAGTCAACCTTGATGATATTTGAATTCAGAATGTGAAACTAGAAAAAATGCTGTTAAGCATTTTGTCCTGTGTGTTAATCATTTTGCCAGCTTGCCGTCTTTAAAAACACTGATAATACAGCAAAATTACAGAAAAAAACTTGAATACAATATATAGGTGGGCTAAAGCAAATAACATGCAGTTCAGTGTTCACTCAGCTATCAACCACAAACAGAAAACAAAAGATCAGAGATTATTTCAATCCTAAAATATGAAGCAATGATTGATCAGAGAATCCACATGGATAATAATGAGTAATAATGCAATAATCCATATTCAGATTAATAAGATGGCAACAATGTACAGTAACTGGTTGATTAGTTAATGAGATCACTCAGAATCAGAAAAAAAAAGGCAGCTACAATAGTATTGTAGAGAAATATTTTACCGTCGCCTTGTCAAATACTCCCAGTTATGATCACAACACAGTGTCGAGTTAACTGAAGAACTCAAAGCAGTCTTATATTGCTACAAGATGTACTGCCTTGGTACAACCGATGAGGTACAAGAAAGGTTTAAAAGAAATAAAAGTCTACTCCTTAGAGTAATAAGAGAAAAGATAAGCAGTCTTATGTTAGTGTGTGTGTGTGTGTGTGTGTGTATGTATGTGTGTGTGTGTGTATGTATGTATGTATGTATGTATGTATGTATGTATGTATGTATGTATGTATGTATGTATGTATGTATGTATGTATGTATGTATGTATGTATATATATATATATATATATATATATATATATATATATATATATAGAAGATCCTAGAAAAACTAGCATTTAATCCTTTTAATATCAACCTTCCTGAGATTTCCCTTAGTTCCACAATCGAAATTCCCTATTTTAAAATGATCTAAATTAAAACCTATTAAATGAAAATTTTATGTTAATATATGTTCCAGTTTAGCAATGAGAAATTTGTTTACAAATTTCTTCATTTCATTATTTTCAAATATAATTGAGACAAAGTAGCATATTTCTACTGGAGTTGATATGTGCTAGGGATGAAGTGGAAATTGGGAATAGGGTGGGTGTCAAATCTTAAAACCATGTGTGGACATGTACATTGTACATGCATGTGTGTATTTTATGTAATAAGTTGGATGTTACAAATCTTGTGCCAAACTCTCTGTGATGGTGGGAAGCATTGATGGTGGAAACTCTAACATTTATAATCATGGTGCAATACACCACTATCCAACCACACATTTCCTTTCATGTAGGTTAAACTTGTCTACCATATCTTCTTACAGGTAACTGTATATGTTCTGATAAGCTTTGGTCTACCATGTTTTAAGAGCTGTGATGTACAATAATCCACTCATGGACATTTTGTACATTTGAGCATACAGGCTGCCTCTTTGACTTCCTTCTGGAGAATTGGAGTATTCTCTTGTGCTCTGTTATTGTTGTTGGGATTGTCTATGATTGAACAGACTATTATTTATTCAAAACCTGTAGAAGCACCACAAGTTATAAAACCCATGTGCATATACAAAACTGTAGATGCATGTCACATGTTGTATACATTAGTATACATTTATATATATTTTTATGCATAAATAATCTTGTATAATGCAATTAATATATATTGAACAAAAATACTTGAAAATGACCAAGGCAAATGCTAGAAAAACATTTAAAGAACTCTCTAAACTAATTGCTTCTTCAAATGCATCACAGATATATATAATCATAACAGCTAAAAGTTACAGCCAAAGTCATACAGTTACAGCCAATGACAATCTCTTATTTCTCTCTGAAGAGACACCAATTCTCTTTAGTGTTGTTCACTTCTTTTGTGATAGTTCTCTCAGATATGTCCTTGGTAATACAGTCAATAACTTTTACCAGCAATGCTGATGATATGAAAGTGTTATAGGTCATCAAATCCCTTGATGACACACCAAAACCATAGAGAGAACTGAATCCAATATATCAGTTAGCTAATAAAAATAAAATGCAATCCAATACTGAGAAGTATCAAGCAGCCAACTATCAGCAACAAACAAATTGCAATCAGAATATACAAAATCCTAGAGTCAGAGCTGATGTATGACCTGTGAATCCATATGAGCAATGATGCAACATTTTATGTGCATATTCCTAAGATGATGATACCGTATCAGATGAGTTGCTAATTAGATTCCGAGTTCATTCAGAACCAGGCAAAAGTATGTTACTGCTATGGAGAATATTTGTTCTCGGTTCTCAGTCACCTAAAATATTGCTCCTGATTGTGGTTGTCACAAAGTGTTAAACTAACAGCAAAACTCAATGCAATCCAATGGCACTACACAAAGAAGAGCAGCTCTGTCCAACACAAGAAACAGTTGTGAAGAGAAAGCCAATAAAAGCCAACAAAAACACATGCATATATATTCATGTTCTGGAAATATGCATATTCAAAGAGAAGATCTCACTCTCCAGCTTGGTCCTCTTTGCAATTCCCACACAAGTCAGATAACTGGTGATTTCAAAGAAAGTGCAAAACTTATTACTGAAACCCATGCAGGCAATTTTTCTATTGAAAACCAAAATATACTATCTTCATCACCTCTGACATAAAATTCTATAACATTTATGAAATTAAGACCTATAATGCTGTGATGTCACATTAAGAATAAGTGAAATGATGCCTTTCCTTGTTACGACGTTACGTACCTGCTTCTCAAACGTGGTGGATACTTTTTTATGCACCAACTTTCACTCTTCTTTCAATTCTGTTTTAACAATAGTGCCACTCGAGAACACTGGAAAGCTATCAGTGTTCAAAAAGGGTGATCGCATGTCACCTGTCAACTATCATCCAGTCAGTCTTATTAGCTTCATTGTCAAACTGATGAAATCATATATCAGAGAAACACTGGTATTTCAGGAATTCTTACAGCTTGATCTAACCCTTGCAATTTGGGGTTATCCCTAACTTCAGCTGCTGTAATCAACTTAGTGAGTTTCTTGAAGACATTACCTGGATCACTGATGGCAGTTCATGAGTGAATGTTGTTTACCTTGACTTTGCTAAAGCTTTTAATTCTATGCCACACAAAAGACTTATGGCAAAACTTTTTGCAATGGGTGTGAAAGATGATCTTTTTTATCTAGTTGGAGTCCTTCATTCTCAGCCAAAATGAGGTAGTCATAGTTCTAGAACAACATTCTTTATCCCATGAGATGTCATCTGGTATACCACAGGTGTCTATTCTTGGTCCCCTTTCGTTTGTTGCATACATAGATGTCAACTTAAAGAATGCCACAGTGCCAAAATATGCAGATGAGATCAAACTCTACCTTGAGATAAAAAGGACAGATACTCGACATTGTAGATCTTTTCTGCAAATGGACTTGGACATAATGCAGTAATGGATCATGGACTAGCTGTGAACAAGTGTACCACCATACATTTTGGGAAGAAAAACCTGGTGTCCATATATTCCACCCACAACACTACTATCTAGACATTTTCTTGTGAACATGGCCTGGGCATCACTGTCAACAACGATTTGCATTGGACAAAACACATCTTTAAAATTGTCAACAAGATCAAGGATGTTTTGGCATCACTCAGCAAGAATGTCTATTGTCAGCCACTCTTTAGCAATCTGTTTAAGGCTGTATATGGCCACACTTGAAATTTGCCGCACCAGTCTATCTTGCTCAGAACATTGACCTCCAGGAAATTGCTCAGAGATGTGCAACCACATTATTAGTCATTATGTTTTTAAAATTTGTGGTTGAACTAAAACTAATTTTAAGGTTATGCCTATTGAAGAATTTACTATATTTATAATGTATTGGAAAATATCTATCTATAAGTGATAAGAAATATTTACCTATATTAAAGGTCACTAAAGAATTCTGGCTGAAATACAATTAATGTGAAATAAAGTTGAAACAAGTGAACACCAAATATATTGTGCATATGTTTTTGTTGGATAAACTGGCAACATGACCATCCTCAAATAGAACAACATATATATATATATACATTTATAGGTGCAGGCATGGTTGTGAGATCAGAAGTTTGATTCCCAACCAAATGATTTTTGGTTCAGTCCTACTGAGTGGCACTTTGGGCAAACATTTTCTACTACAACCAGTGATGGTTTGTTTATATCCAAATAACTAAGCATTTTAGCAAATAGAGAATGATAGAATAAGTACCAGACTTTCAAAAAAACAATCAATAACTACTTGAATTAATTATTTCCAATTAATCATTTCAAGGTGGTGCCAACATGACCACAATCCAATGACTGAGACAAATAAAAATTATATATAATGTTATAATTTGATACTCTAATCAAGCAAACAATCAAAGATGTAAGCAAGCATGTGTGCAGGCATGCATATGCACATTTTATTCCTAAATTTACAACTCATTGCACAATGAATCAAAAGAGGATGCCTGTAGCACATAGTTCTTCAATGTTCAAACTTGGCATACACATGCTTATATACATTGCTTTAGATCAATGATTCCCAACGTGATACCTGGAGCCCACCAGTGGTCCCTCGAAACTTTCTAGTGGTTCCCCGAGAATTCGTAGCCATGAAAAATTGAAGTAATTTCAGATGTACACAATATTATCGTTCGATAACAAATGCACTGTCAATAATGTATGATATATAACCAGTAATATATTACAATCAAGAATTACATAATTTAAATATTACAATAACAAAAGTTTTATAATAAATTTGATATTTTAATAGATCACTACACAATGTTATTTAATAACAAACTTGTACTTTTGATTTATAGAAATAAAGTATTTATTATTCTTATTTTTTTAGAGATCAGTTGTAATAGTGTCTGAACCAACTGCTAAAAAAGCAAAAATGAGGAACTACAAAGAAGATTTTATCAGGTTTAGTTTTGTATCTGTCGACTCAAAACCTATGTGTCTTAAATGTGATGTTATCATGACAATTCATTCCATGAAGAAAGTTAAGCTGGAACAGCACCAGAAATTAAAGCATCCATCATCTGATGGTAAAGATAGAGAATATTTTGAGAATAAAACGAAAATACAGCAAATCAAACATACGACTTTGTAAAGAAGATAAATGCTGAAAATGCAAAGACACTCAGATCAACTTATTTGGTCTTTGAAACTATTGCTAAGGTTGCAGCGCTTCAGATTTATGGTGAGAAATTTTCCAAGTCTGCTATAATAGCCTTTGCAAATGAGGTTCTGGGGGGAAATGCTGCATCTACTCTGAGTACAATTCCACTTTTAAATAACACAATTACAAGAAGACAGGATGAAATGTCTAATTTTATTGAGGCAATGATTGTGGAAATTCTCCAAAAGACAATTTTTTCTATCTAGGTTGATAATAGTATAACTGGTCAGTGTCAGATTCATCCATGAAGATGATACCAAGAAAGAAATATTCTTTAAAATTTTGTCTGAAACTATTAAGGGATAAGATATATTCAATGAGATAAGGCAGTATTTTAATGATAAAATATTTCATTGAATAATTTAATCAACATTGAATCAGATAGAGCTGCAGCCATTATTGGAAAAGTGAAAGGCTTTTCTAGAAAGAAATCAGTTGCTCCCCACATTTTTTATTTACATTGCATTATCCACAGACAGCTTTTGGTTGCTAAGAATATTGGAGAACACATGGAAAAAGCACTCAACATTGCCATACTTACAATTAACTTTGTCAACTCAAACTTAATGAATAATAGGTATTTTATGTAATTCTGTGAAAATGAAGATTTTAAAACCCTATTGCTTCACATATCAGATTGTTGTCAAAACGTCTGAGCCTTGAAAGACTAGTGAATTTGTGGGAACTATTAAACAACTTTATTGTGTTCAAGAGTCAGGTCACTCACTACAACTCCAAGAAACAAGCTGATAAAATTAAGAAAACTTTGAGAAGACTTTCTGAGTTTAAATCAAAAATATTCTACTTGAGTGATGTTTTCAAAAAAGTGAATTTGCTTAACTTAGAGCAGCAAGGTAGAAAATCAAGTTTAGTCACCTTTTCTCAGAAAATAAAAGGATATATGGGGGAATTAAAATTCTGGTAAAACAGTTAAAAAAAACAAAGGCATCATTTCAAAATCTTAACACTACTGTTCCTACATAAGAATGCATTGCCCATCTTAAAGGTCTTCATGTAGACTTTGAGAGAAGATACAGTGATTTATTAAAATGGATTATCCACTCTTGTTTGTAGACCTAAAAAATTATGAGCCAGGGGGTGAAAATTTGAGTTAGCTGAAATGTTGGATTTGAAAGGAAATATGAAACTGAGACTAAGAGTTGAAAAAAGCATCTTTGCTGACATATCAATAAAGGAATCACACCCAAATATGATATGTTATGTAGAAGCTAGCATCATTTTTGCCTAACACATGGATGACGGAATCTGCATGGTCAGATGTTGTAGATATTGTAAGTAGAAAAAGAAATAAATTAACAGCAGAGGAATTATCAGACTAATTGAGTTCATTAAAATTGATTATTATATCTTGTGTTAGAAAGACAAATATCAAACTAAGAACTAGCTGAATGGATTAAAAAAGAACGACTTTATGAAAAATAATTTTGACATCTTGTGTTTATCTTTGTTTATTAAAATTATGTTTTAAAAGTTTATCTTTTGTTTGTTAAAATAAATTATAAAGTGTAAATAGACTATTTTGTCTTTACCATAATTATTTTGAGGTGTTCGGCGTTTCCTTCAATTAATGTAAAATATAACGAAGAATTTAGTAAAATAACTTGGTTATTATTAAGCAAATGTGAGGATTATAAATTGTGACTACGGTTTGTTAGAAGATTTTAATTCAAAATTTATGAAAACAAGACTTTTATACTACAGATC
>JACXVO010012717.1:677134-688781 GCA_015501135.1 Hapalochlaena maculosa
CAAATAAAAAGTAAAGTTTAAAAACTATAAGTAGAAACAAGTTCAGAAAGCACAACAATTATATATCTATCAATAAGATTATTTTCTTTCTGCAAGTTTTTAACTGGTCAAGTTACAGCAATAAAGAACTTTTCTGGTAACTCATTATTTAAAAGATCTATTCTAAAAACAGGTGAATAAGTTAAACTGAATTACATTTGTTTCAAAAGGATACCTTAATACATTTTACAACAATATATATTGTGAAATTGTTAGCAAAATATGTGTACAATATCCATAAAATGAAATAAAAAAATTACATGTCCATAAATGAGGCTTTCTTTCATTAACAGTGACACCAAAACAAATTAAATTACAGATATTCTAGAGTGTTTATAAAAAGATTAAGATATTTTCTTGACAATAATTAAAAATATATAGAAATTTGATCTTTACTAGTCTGTTATTACATGACTATTCTTTTTATGCGTATGATAGAAAGTGTGTTTATATAAATGTACATGCTTATATATAAATATACACACACATATTTTTTCTAATCTACCATCTGTTTGATGCACAATGGCAATGCTCTACCATAATGCAGTCTGGGTAGGATAATTTCACAAAATCTGCTAAATGCCTAATTATTTATGAATTCTTACAGTGTTAATAGCAATGAGATTAATACATACATTATCTATTTGTTGTTATGTAAAGTTGGACAGTTACAGTTATTATAGAAGCTGTATAGTGAAACTGATGGAATTATATTATTGGCCTTCAGCCAGATATAGTAATACTGACAATTCAGCAAATTCTAGGTTGCCATTGCCAGAATTTGACAAAACATTAAAATGAACTGATTGAATACGATGAAACAACTGAAACAACTGACAATATATTTATTAAATGACCAGAATGCCAAATCAAAGTCTTGAACATAATAAACTGAAATCCACAGGAAAATATATCAGTACAAATGCAAAACCACTGAGAGAAAAGTTATTGTACAGTGAAATAGAGCATTGCATACTGATGATAGAAAATTCATTGGTGAAAAGACTACTGTCATAAAATAAACAGCAGCCTGGTTAATCATATTCTCTCACCTTAGAAGAACACATAGGATGGCATAGTATTATATATAGACTATGCCTCTAAAAGAAATTATATGTCAACCACTGTCATAAGAAACTATAATAACAAAACACACTCAGTACCTGAGAACTCATTTAACAAATAGTAAAATGTCAAACTAGGAAAATGGCCAGATCTAAAAATAGAAGTAGTATGGATTTAGAACTATTTAGCAGAAACCAAATGGAGGACAATAAACATAGGAAATATACAGAGAATTCATTTTGTACTCTAGGTACAAGACCCAAAAGTTTGGGGTAGGGGAGGCTAGTCCATTACATCGATCCCAGTGCAACTGATACTTAATTTATCGACCCAGAAAGGATGAAAGGCAAAGTCGACCTCTGTGAAATTTGAACTCATAATGTAAAAACAGGAAATACTACTAAACAATTTGCCCAGCATGCTAATGTTTCTGCCAGCTCCCAACTTTTTTATATAGATAATCAAAGATGAAAATGAAATGTAGCAGACATGGATGGAACAAAATCAAACGTCAGGAAAATGTTTCAATGAAATACAATTATGGACAGAAAAGTTTAAATACTGTTAAATCTAACATTGCTAGGGTAAAGATATAAATAATTGATAGAGAACATCCTGAGCAGGAAATCTAGTGGAGTAAAAAAAAAATAACTTAATAAACTGAATAAGTGCCAAGAGTTGAATTTCCGATGTAACTTAGAGAAAGATAGTCAGTGAGATTATGTCAGTTATTTAGATTGCTAAACAGGTGGTAATAAATGACAAGAAACTTCTGAAGAAGCAGGTGATAGAATATATTTGTAAATAAATACAGGGGAAATAATTATCACTATCAGAGATATTTCTACAGTATTCTGACTCTCATAGATCTAATAAAGCACAAAAATGAACTGTTTATTTCTTATTTTATTTATGTATTCTGGTTGTGTACTACCTCACGCCAGATCTTTTTCCTTTTTATTCTGATTGTTTTCTACCAACAAGACATTGTCATTAATTCCTTAAACATCTTTACCAACCTACCATCTTTACCAACAACATAAACAGCATACTCATGGTTTCAACTCTTTTCAAGCTAGTATGTTAACTCTTCATTTTCATAGTCCATCTAAAATCAAATATTCCCACATTTTGCATCTAACAAATACTATATAATTAAAAACTGTTTTAAGCTTTGTGCATTGAGGACAAAGTCAAGGCTTCACTGCCATGCAGTATAACTTAGATTTTAGCAACTTGTCTTTATTTTTGAAACAAAGTTTTTATTGAAACACAATATATACTTTTAAAGCGCAATGCTAACATTTAAAACTTATGCATGTAACTTTTTTTCACTCACCTAAGTAACGTGTTTACAATTATTGACTTACTATTCTAAGCCTTAGGGTTGATATGGAATACTTAACCTACATGTAATTGTTTTGAATGCATTGATTTTCTATCTGCTTTCATACCACAGAGTGACTCAGTGCTCTCTTGCATTTAGTGCTTCATGATTCTTATACAGCAAAACAATATTTGTTATTGACTAAAGACTTGTATCATATATTCTTTCTTATTGCATTAATTAAAGGCACTTTTTCCTTATCAGTTATAATTTTCAAAAGTTAAATACATCATTTTTGTGTATGTATACTGACTTAAAATATAGTAAGACTTCCTGCTGATTAATTTAACCCAGTTTCAAATACAGCAATTATAGACATACAGGAGGATTTAAAAACTATATGAAGCAACTTTTTTCTATTCTTTCTTGAAACAGACAGCTGTTTTCCTTACTTGAAAATCTAGTGGTGTGTATGGTTTAAATTTTTTTTGAAAACATCTACAATCATGTATATTAAATGCTAATTATTTTTATCCCTATTTTTACACCCTTACAAACTGCATGCTATGAGGGTATATCTAAATCTTATGTTTCTTTAAAAAAAAATATATTTCACCAATATTTGAGGTTGAAGATTTATTTATTATTGTGCAGAATATTGTGCACATTTAATTATTTTGGATGATTCCATGCAATAGCTTATTAAAAAAAGGGAAAATAAAAATAAATTAGAATAACTGAAAGGAAAAACTGTTGCTAAGGTATCTGATTGTTCAGAGGAAAAATATTTTGTACTTGAAATAATCTTTAACAGGAAGGAAACACAAGCAGTGAACAAGCTGATTAAGGAGCTTCTGATTGAAGTCAACCTCCTAGAAACAGCAACCTTGTTAATCATATTCTCCCATCTTAGAGGAACACATAGGACGGTGTAGTATTATCTATATAGTATGCCTCTAAAGAAAATTAGATGGTCAAGGCTAGAATATTTTTGACTGAAAATGTTCTTAGTTTGATTTTTTTTAACTCGCCATAAAAGGTGAACACAGAGGGGGAAACACAAAATGTTGAGTTTCAGGACCAGCATCACGCATGCCCCACTTAAAAATTCACATCCTGCATCTTCTGTGTAGGGATGCAGGGTGCCGCACAAAGCTTTCTTACCTCGGTACAATGGCAGTACTCTCTTTTGTCTTGGGTAGTGTGTCCAAGGACCAGCCTTCACCCAATCCATTGCGCTGACACTCCAAGTGTAATGAGTGCTAGCACAGCTTAGCAGATTCAGATCTCAGGGATCACCCACACTCCAAAGAGTGCAGGCACCTGTGAAGACAGCTCTGCACACCAAGTGCCCATCCATGGTGCTCGGGGGTGGACCTTGCCTAGGTGCAATGGCAGGGTTTGCTGCTTACAGAGCAGGCAGATTTTCAATTAAATAACATCATCAAAAATAGACAGATAAGAAAAGCAATCTAATTTGTCTATTATAAAACAAGTCTATCTTTGTGGCCATTTATATGAAAAGCTTTAAATCTAGAGCAAATATGAATCTCTGAGGGCTTACAAAAACAGTCAACAGACCTTAATCTAGCAAAAGTTAAACCTACATTAAGAGAATTTGGTTCCTAATTGAAATCAACTTTATATTTCCACCAAATTGTAATTTATAAATGGTATTAGCAGTATACTTCTGCATAAGACATGAAAATTTATACTCTGTTATTCTTCATTTTAGATTATCAAGGTGAAATAATTACCTTCATAAAGTGGTTAAATTGGCAGACAATTGGAAATTATGTTTTCAATAGGTAATGTAAAATGCCTTTATTGATTGCCCTATTTTTTAAATACATATATTTGAGAAGACTAGATCAATAGTTTGTAAGTGTACAACAGCAGATGTAATATGAAGACTGTTATTTTTATATTGAACCTTGATTGATATGATGAGCGGTCATGAAGGTGAACAGAGAATTATATACTAGGACTACAAGAGTTCATACTGCAGAGTTTAAGATTAAGTATCATTTTTAAAAAGAATATTCTTGTCACGCATGTATGGCAAGTAAAACCATTGCAAACCATTGCCAGTATTCTGTTGGCACAGTCTCAAATCAGGATCATAGTAAGCAAGTGAGTTAGAGTATTGTATAGAAAGAAGAATATAAGATAGTAACTCTCAGAATAAAGGACTACACATTACTGTTGAAGTACATATTGATGTTATAAATTGTATGAAATATGAATTTCTGTGGAAATCTAGAATTCATGATCAAAGAATTTAGAGCCTCTCATAGATACAAACGGGTATATAGAATGACTAAAGAGAAACTATCATTAAAAGGTCATTTATAGACAGAATGTTTAGCTAAAAATGTTTATTCAGGTAAGTTGTATAGAGAATGAACCAAGCAAAACCAACAAGGTAACAAAATACTGTTTTTCTTTTTAAATATTATATTGAAGTTTGAAACAAAACATAAGCTACATATTTGCTACAGATAGAGCAATTTGTTTTAAGTAGGCCAAGAAAAGTGATTATCAGGAGTTTGTGGTTGCAAACCAGGCAATAAAAAAATTATAACTAAAGGAAAGAAAGCAATCAATATTTGAGATGAGCCCTGAATGAGAGCCTCTTTTGTTATAAGTTATAGGCTTTGGCTGTGTGAAGGATATGAAGAAGCATGCCTAAGAGAATGCAGTCAACCACTGTCTTAGCTGTGACTGTTTCAGGAATAAAACACAGCTACAGTAAGCACTGAATTAAGGTGTCAGTTGGGCATGCTCTGAAATAGAAAGTTGTGAAAAGTATCACACTCATAGATGAACTTGGTGGGTGAACAAGTGATGGTTGCAAGGTAATAGATAGGTTTGAAAGAAAGAAAAAGATTAGAGTATTGGTGTATTAATATGCTTTTATGAGGAAACTGTTGAGAATGGAATGAGTCAGTCTCTGCACCATCATCATCAATATGGAAGGACAGATGTCTCCAACACAGAATGTACTCAAACAGATGATGGTAACTGGAGGAGTTTGGGGAGAGCTAGGCACAACAACTAATGTTAACATCCTAACTAAATGCTCATCTATCTGCCTTTAACTTGCCAGCTTGTGACCTAGATGATAATACTTTTGTGTATTCTCCCCTACATGAAGGGTAAATGCTTAAAATAGATTGTTTCAATCTATTTTATTCAATCACAGAAATTCATCTTCCTGCACTCTTCCATGAATTTTCTTTCATATTAATTTTTGCAGATATCATGAGTTGCCTTGGATTCTAGATTTTATAACACATTTAATTAAATAATGACTATGAGGATAACAATAATCATATATCAAGATTGTACATCATTTAATTGAATAAAAGCTTTTAATATTTATGATTTGTCATGCTGCCTGAAGAAGAACCACACCTAATTCAGCAGTATTCACATATTTTCATCTTCATGAATTTTCAGTAGATTCTCCTTTACATAAAAAGGAGGAAAGACAAAAGTAACTTTGGTACTGTTAGATTTCAGAACATAACACCAGAAGAAACGTCATTAAACATTTTGACCGATATGCTAACACTTCTGTCAGCTCATTGCCATAGCTTTATATGAAAATGTTGATCAGAGTAAGTTAAAGTCAATCACAGTATCATTTTTAGAAAACTTGAGAAACATCACATTCTATTATTAACCTTTTTTTCATTCAAATTGCTTCATCAAATGTATTGCTTATTTATCCACTTAGCATACTAGAATTAGCAACCAAATATCCTTTATATATCCTTATGTTTTAATTACACTATATCTAAAAAAAAACCATTATTGTCATTGGTACATATTTAATTATGTCTGTTTGATCACTGTAATCTGGAATTTAACAACAATGACCTTAGTTACTAGACTCAATTTAGTGATTCTACTCATCAAACCAATTAGTCTATAAGTCATCCAAGCTGCTCTATATCTCCTCTAAATTCTTTAGCATGTCTCTCTCCAAATATTCTCTAAGGTATATTGATTTTGATTGTACAATACTAGCAAATACAGGTGGTTACCATAGGAAATGTTGGAAAATGTCTTTTTTTATTTTACCAAAATCATTCTATTCCTTACAAAAGTGAGTTATCGTAATCTCTGATAACAAACTTTCAAAGTAACAGCAGCTACATTTGGTGCAGAATTCTCTTTTGTGTCATATTTTGTGTCACAAGTAGAAATATTTCTCTGAAAAAGTTTACTTTGACATTAGCTAAGCATTAGAATGCAAAGATAAATTTGTAGGTCATACTGAATCAATTAGTTAACTGTATACTGTAGGTCTGCTTCAACAGAGCTGATTGGAGCTACACAACTAATATTTCAAATAGAAAGACTTCAAATGAAAGCTAGAAAATATTCATTGCTGATGTTGTTGTTATATTGTAAATGCAGCTAACAAGCAGTTTATCATATTACTTTTAAAACACTGCTTTTGAAATAAATACTAAAACATTGTGCAGACGTGTCTGATGCTCTGTTCCTAGTATATAATCCAACACACAAAAGAATAGCACTGCCCATTTTGTGAAACATTCTTCTAGATTGCAACTTTTTAGAAAATAAGCAGAGTATCTGGTTGCTTAGAAAACTTTCAATCATTATCACTCTAAGCCTATTTTTATATAATTTTTAGCCTAAAAAATATACATCAATATCATTTTTATTTCACTCCGATCACATTATAACTTTTATAAATCAGCTACATCATATTACTTCATTTTATTTAATTTTATTAGTAATAGTATCCCCGAGTTCTAAAATTTATCTCAGCAACTGACAATGGGTTGAATAGGTCAAATATATTTGCATGTTCTCATTTATTGCCATTTCAGTTAGTTCTTCAAAGGCTATCCCAATCCAAAAGAATTTATCTAATATTTCTACTTTTAGTGACTAATAGCTGTTGCATATAATACAGTTTGCTACTGAAGTTATACATTCAAAACTTTTATAAAACAATATGTTAAAAATATTTTGCAATATTTTCCAGTCAGGTGAATTTTCATTTTTTCTCACGTTCCATTTTATTCTTTGAAATCTTTTCACTTAATAATATTGTGTAATATAATGAAGATAACGATATGCAAATGAAGATTGCTTTTTAATAAATTACACTATTTTGTTGATTGTGGAGCCTTTAATGGACTTTCTAATAATACAGAATATTTATTGATCGTTATGCTAATGTCAGTAAAAGCAGCTTTCTAAGCAGAATAATTGCTTGCAGAATCAAGCACAAACTACTGTTATAGTGCAAGAATTGTACACAGTTCAAACTTTCCTGAGAATTTGACTTTATATATTAGTATAACGTGGGTGTTGCTGAAGCTATAATATCTTTACTACTGGAAAAATGTATTGCATGTTTGTATAGCTGGGGTATTACAGGTAAGTGTAGGTATATTGCTTTAAGTCTTATCATTTCTCAATTTGGAAAATGTTGGAGCAAGTAGAATAATAGAGTAGAAATCTATATATTTCAAGTACAAATTGTTAGTGAAAACTAGAAAAACCTTTATAGTTCTTTCTATTACATATTCAAACAGCCACAAACAAAGAAATACAACATAACATCATTTTAAAAAAAATATCCTTTCAAAAAATAAAATATAAAAAAATACAAATATATGCTAGAATAGTTGTGATTGATATTGATAGCCAAACTTGATTTTATATATATATATATATATATATATATATATAGAACTCAAAAGCAGTGAGACTGGCATACATAGATCATTTATCTGTCTTTGCTACAACAACAAAATATTTTAGTTATATTCAAACATAAAATGCAATCACTTTTTGTCAGCACTATCAAAGCAGAACTAAATGTGGTTGAGTCTTACTGGATCAAATGAATTCAATAAAAAGATGAATTTATTTAATATGTAAACCCTCATAGAGAGATCTAAAACAAAAAGCACAACATTACAAAAACAAAGTTTTGGGAGAATAAATAAAAATCTGTCCAAATGAAAATTCTACAATGAACTACTTCACACAATTGATAAGGAAATTTTAGTTTATATGAATAAATTCTGTACTAATTTTGTCATATGGTAGAAAATAACATGTTCGTTATTCCTTATTTACAAAGGGTAAATATAACTATCACTTAGAATTTAAAAACCTTTATGAATCTAAAATGAATAAAACACTTTCAGATTTGTTCATTTAGTAGAAATATCTTAGATGTCTTGGCAGTTTCATTTTGTAAATAGAATATGTTCTAGAATGTGGTCCTTAACATGATTCTTAAACAGCGCTCCATAGGATTACTTTCACAGAATATCTTTCAAAAGCAGTGTTTGTCAGTCAATTATTTATTTGTGCTACTCTAGCTGAAAAAGTGCCAAAGATTTGTTTATGATCCTCTCTTAAACCAATATTTTCCTGCACCATGTTTGTATTGACAAGCACATTTCTATCATATCTTAACAATTTTCTGTTCTCTA
Source organism: Hapalochlaena maculosa (assembly GCA_015501135.1). Taxonomy (NCBI): domain Eukaryota; kingdom Metazoa; phylum Mollusca; class Cephalopoda; order Octopoda; family Octopodidae; genus Hapalochlaena; species Hapalochlaena maculosa. Next base: position 686,060 of record JACXVO010012717.1, read on the forward strand.
TTTTTCTGCAGGAAATGTACTTATCATACTTTGTGTTTATTCTTGTATACTAGTGTACAAATTTAATTCTTACTATAAATTCAATCAAACATAAACAATATTTGTCCTAGTTTTAAACAATTTCGTCTCTGGGTCACTATTTATTGCCAGATTTAATAGTGTAACCAAAACAAATTCAATATTGTTATACTTCAAATATGAATTTACACGATTGTCCAAAGTAATGAAACATAATATTCCCCATCAACAAAACATTTTCAATGTAAAGTATTAATTAACTTTTTATGGATAAACTATTTTCTTAAATTACATTAAAGGATAATCTTTACGAAATGTTATTCAATATACCAGTCAGAAAGGACATGAGCAGTATGAAAAAGATAGCTGTAATTAAAATAATAGTCTGAGTTGAAGTTGGCAGATATGAGAATGTTAATGTTAAAGAAAGAAAGGGAAATAGTAACTGCTGAAAATTGTTGAGATGATGAAGTGAGAAGAAAAGAATGCCATATAAATGTGAGAAGAGATGGTCACAAATAAAGATGCAATCTATGTAACCAGTAGAGACTACTTTCAATTACTGATTTTAGATAAGATATTCTCATAGTAGTGGCTATCATGGTTAATTATAATTTGTATTTTTAAACTTATGAAATATGATGTAACATGTATATACAAAAATAATACAACAGTCAAAACTATTTTGAGTTAAGAGTATATATAATCAGGAATTGGAGTATTTGGATTTCCAGACAACTTAATTACATTAAGCATTAAGAGCATCTAAGTCATATATTCAACTAGTTAATTGTATACATCTCATAAACATCATACTAGAGAAAGAATTTAGTGGTATTTGACAAAACATGACCAGTATTACTTATACATTATATCACACACCACATAATGCAATTTATTGAAGATTTTTTCAGATGTTTTCTATCAAGAGTTTCCTATCAAACCTTTAATTATCTATGATTTTCCAGTTCCAGAAATCAGTTGTTGTACAAGTATGACAGCTATTGTAAATACTTTTGAACATATAAAGAGAAAATGAAGAACCTGTATCTCATGCATTGCTTAATATTTTGTAGATCATTTTGGGTATTCTTTTTACACCATCTTCTCATTTTCGCCTCCTAGCAAGAAAACATCTACAATTAACCTTTTAGTCTAACACTGCAAAAATGCAGTCGCCGTCGCCATCGCCGTCGCTGTCATCGTCGCCATCGTCGTCGTCGTCAAAAAATGCCAATAAAAATGTATAAATTAAGACTTACTTATGGATTCACTGCCTATTTATATTTAATACTGTAGTAAAGTTTTGTGTTAGCTGCCTTTCAGATTGTATGTTCATATGATCTGAAGTGTCAGTACTACAACATTTTAGTTAGATCAGTATTGGTGATAGCTTTCTCTTCTTAACCATCAAATAATTTTCCCAGGAGGTTCAGTTGAAAAAAAAGTTCATGTACTGTTATCATGCCAATTTTGATAACAATAATGTTAATTTGTCAATGAGCTAGCTCAGACTAGTCTTAGAAATACTATTTTCAGTAGTAAGAAGAAACAGTAAGTTAATAGCTAGATTTTATTTTATTTATTGTTATTGCCATTTCTTTATTTTTTTCCTATTTACAGTTTAAACTCCAAATAAACAACATATACATGAAAAATAAAGCAAAATAATATTAAAACTATTTTACAGCATTTAATTTTCTAAACCTTATCCTTGGATTTAGCTTTTTGTCTGCAACAAGTTTTAGTAGTCATACTGAAGTAGAGTCAAGAGATTAATGTAGCCTTAAGTGTAAGATTCAAATCTTCATCCCATTTTCAACTTATGAATTACTTAATTCTTAACTAACAGGTATCTTTAGAAGGTTTCTAATTTTCTAAAGGAGCAGAGTATTCAATGAAATGTTAAGTTTCATAACAACCACAAATAGTACAATTGCTTTTTAATAAGTGATTAGATGCTGAAAAGAGTTTCCTACTGGCATTTTTCATAATAAGTTCTAGAACAACAGATAATACAAAACATATAACTTGATCATGCTGTAAATACCCTCATGAAGACAATCAGAAAACATAAATGATTATCAAACATTTGATATTTAATTATGCCAGCAACTACAGACATTTTATATAAACTTTGATCTAAATATATATTCTAAAAGGATGAGTTTTCTATGCCATTGTTTCAGCAATTAACAAATATCTATAGAAGATATATATTTGCTTTACTAATAAAGATGTATATTAGAGACACATTTGCTCTTGAGTAAATAAGACTCATGAAAAAAAAATGAGATAAATTATTTATGAATTTCATAACATTACAAACCAACCAAAATATTCTATTATTTATAAACACTAAATATTTCAAGAATTATTTATGAATTATTATTACAAAAGTATTTTAAATATTTTCCTAAGGTTATGTGGTTCTCAACCATATAGTCTTGGGTTAAGTCTTGCTGTGTGATACCTTGGGCAACTGTTTGCTACTATAATTCTGAGATGATAAAAGCCTTATGAATGGATTTGGTTGACAGAAAGTAAAAGAAGCCATAATATATATGTATGTGTATTTGTGTGTACCCTTGTCTAGAGATCACATGATGGTTGTAAATAAGCATCATCATCATCATACATGGATGATTGTTCATTCTCAATCATCATCATCATCATCATCATTTAGCGTCCGTTGTCCATGCAA
>JACXVO010012811.1:362544-373286 GCA_015501135.1 Hapalochlaena maculosa
TATATATATTCTTTCTGAGTTTTTCTCTGTCTGTATTTGTACCCCTATCATCGCTTGACAACCGATCCTGGTGTGTTTGTATCTCCATCCATTAGAATTTAGGTAAAAGTGACCGATAAAGTAAGTACTGGCCTTACAAAAAGAATAAGTTCTGGGGTTGATCCATTCGTCTAAAATCGTTGATCCAGCATGGCCGCAGTCAAATGACTGAAACACATAAAAGAATAAAAGAGCATGTACGTATGTATTTACGTATGGCAGCTGCTCACTCACCAGGCGAGAAAAGCCATTGTCAGATGAATCGATTGAAATGACACATCATTAATTCCATGATATGATGTTACGAGCCTCCTTAGTCTAGCAAATATTATGCACTCTTTAGAACACAGTGCACAATTGATCTCGCTGACAGGGTGACAGATGTCATTGTATATATTCTTTAACGAGTATTTTCAATACTTAAAATGAAAGAGAAACATCTCCACATTTTGTGCAAATATTTATGCGAGTTGCAATAACCTCCTCAATATTTGATACCAGTAGAATTCTATGAGACCTCTGATGACTTACTAGGCTTGCTCGGCTCATGCACTCCCTTCAACCACAAGCTTTTATGTTCGTGCATCAGCATGTCCTCTGTCAAATGACTAAAATATGTAAGAAATAAAAGAAGGTGCTCATGCTTGCGAGTATAAAAATAACTGGTTACTTGTAGTAGTTTGTAGCAGTGGTAGCATGCATTCTCTAAAGGCTTGGTGTTGTATGCATGTGTACCTGTGCATGCGGCTTCCCATACGTAGCTGCGTCCACGTGTCTGTGTTTGTGTGTATTTCGATGTATGTGTGCGCATGAGTGATACCACGTGTGTATGTGAGTATGCGATTATATACGAATTGGAATGTGGAGTAGAAACCAAAACATGGCATAAAGAAGGGAATTAGGAGCAAGGTCGTTTCCCACATGACTCATGAGTCTTCATATCGCCAGTACTGAAAAGAGGTAATAGAACATAGAACCTCTTTACCATAACCGCAATGAATGTTGATTGATGGGTTTAAATGAAGTAAACAAGACTGAATTGCTGGTGCTCTTAAGAGATTTATCCTGTCGTAGTTATACCGTATTTGTATCGTATTTTATTCTCATCCTAAAATAAATATCTTCTGGAATTCAACTGCATGGAACACTGCATTATACGATTTCATAATCATTACTATGAAGTGCAAAGGAAGGATTCAATAGAAGCTATTTCTGTTGTAGCGACAAAAATCTATATATCTCTATCTTGCGCAAAATGTCCTGGCCTACACGCAAATATACAAACATATAAGTATAAATACAAGCACACGCAGATATATAAATATACATGTATATGTAGTTTTGAGCTTACGTATGTGTCTGTAGGTATGCATATATCAGCGCAAGATATAGTGTATCAGTTAATATATGCGTGTATATATATATATATATATATATAACAGTATAATTTTTCTGCGATATACTATATATTGCATGTACTCCTTTAGAAATATCTAATAATTCATGTAATGCGAACAAGAAAGACAGCTAATGTAATTTCATTTGCCAGTTGGAACTATATCAAAACTATCTTTCCTCTGGACTCATCTGTTGCATTCTTCAACCTGACATGGCATCACATATTCCAATCCCTGTCGTCTTCAATTTAATGGTGTATGTTATGTGTATTTGAAGAATTATTCTCTCTGAAGAAAAGTTTATATCATGGGTTATTTTAAAATGTATCACATAAAGCCAATGATAGGCTCATTATATCCGACTGCTACAGCAGTATCTGTGTGCTGTGTTGACAATTCCATATATTTTCCTTGATAGCTATTTGAAAGGAATAGGTGTGAGCTTCGCATTTTCTTTATAGATACTCGATAGAATTGTGTTGTTATACAAAATGTTTTCCATCACGCCTATAATACACAGTCATATGCGCCTTGAATATATGCAAGATTGACTTGTACAATTTCAAATTAAATATTCACCAAAGCATCTTGAAAGTAATTGTAGTAAATTACGATTATTTAAATTCATACTCAATTATACAAACTGACAAAGTACGTGACACCAATAGAGCTGGACAACATATTGGATAACATTGCATATAAACTTTGACCGAATATAATAGATTTGGATTGCTTGATATAGGATAATGTCAATTCTATAGAGCTCGAAATTGAATGCTAAGCTAGTAAGATAAGGCCATGACACTTCGAATTCTTACATGTTCCGTTGAACTGATCGGCATGTCATTCCGATTAAGTCAGCATATTCTTATGGTAGATCTTTCCAAGTAACTTAAACCCATAATGCAGTTTATTACTATTTATCGCAGTGGATTTATAATAAAACAAATAGATAAATGTGTTGCAGCAATGAATAATTACTTCTTTCAGTAGACCTTAAGCCAAATATCCGAACACGTTATAAATAGTCGAATATATTAACATCTTTATCGTACAAGGCTATAGCAAAAAAGGCATTTCGACAGGTCCTAGTGATGCTATCAATTACAGGCAACCCTCCCCGGAATAGCAACGTGCCTACCAAATTAGTACAAGATAAATATATCAGTATGTTATGGATAATTCAATATATTTCATATAAGAAATAAAAATTTTTAGTTGAGTAAATTGATTATGGATGGAATTTGGCAACATTGAGCGCCGTGCAAACAAAAAGTGTAGCGATCAAAACTTGTTCAAAGATTTTGCAGATAGAAATAAAAAGATAATTGGACACGACTCAAATTAATTTATAAACAGGCAGCGAGGTGACAAAATTTAGCACGTTGATTGAAATGCTTAACGGTATTTCCTCTGTCTATACGTCCCGAGTTAAAATTCCGCCGAGGTCGATGTTGTCTTACAACCTTTCGGTATGATAAATTAAATACCAGTTATATACTTCTGCTGATCTAATCGACTGGTCTCCTTCCACAAACTTTCTGGCTTTGCACTTAGATTAAAGGAGGATGTAATTTGTAAACATATGTTAAACATTTCCCCTGTTGTCCCGCCGTAATCGAAAGCCCAATATGTCTTTCAGTATAACACACAAGGGGCTAAACATAAGTGGGACAAACAAGTACAGACAGACAATGTCGATTAGATCGACCCCAGTGTAGAACTGCTATATAATTTATCGACCTCGAAAAGATGAAAGGATAAGTTGACCTCGGCGGAATTCGAACAAAGGAAAGTCCATTTTTATCAAATGTTATGCACTTACTAAAGATAATTAGGTATTGTACATAATATGGAGAAACAGGTGGATCTTATTTAATTTTTGAAATTAAGTTTCCTCTATTCTTTTTTGCTATCGTTGCATTTCCGTGAAATTAAATATTGTAAATAGCGACACATAACAAAGCATTGCATAATGTGTAATGAAAATAAATGTATGTGCCTTTGAGAAAATTCTTTTTAAGTACCTTAGATAAACTATTGTGGAAAATATATTCAGCAAAATAATGCAATGGATATGTATAGATTATATGTGAGCAAGAATCAATATAGATCAAATAATAATTACAAACAGTTTAGAATGTGAAAGGGAGACCATTTACAAGTATGATGAAGATGAAGTAGAAACCGGTGTAATAAAATGTACTAGTTATACAAAAGATTATATGCCTTCATAGTTTTGGGTTACATATACCGCTAAAGTGTCGACTAAAAGTGTTGGTAGACACGTAGAAAAAGAAGACCCTGAAGTCTATGAGCGCTTTCTGAAAAGTTTGTTAATTATGAACTTTATGTTGCATGGCCACAATCAACTGAAGGAAACAAGTAAAAGAATATTCCCATACTTAATGTAGTTATTCTTCAGTATTTCTAAGACTTCAAAATAGAACACTTGATATGGCCTTTGCAGAGGTCTTTCGCGATACCCTGAATGCCAAGACGCTTTCAGCACCCCTTCTTATATGTAGAATTTAGGGTGTGATTATTTAAAATAGGTTACTACATACCCATTCTTTATTCATTACGTTTTGCATTTAGATTATAAGTACTCTTTGAAAAGTCGCTTATTCCGTGGAAACCATATTATAATCCCAATTCATAGAAACTCACATAACTTACCCTATTATACACAGGATAGCATATGTTCAGTTGCGGTAGGGCCTAATTTAAATTATTAACCACCGACAAAAATCTGTCCTAAATAATCAATTTGTATAATATACCTACATATATTTTGCACCAATTCGCAACTGCCTCAAGAGACGACATTTTCCCCAAATCTCTTTCTTCGTTTCTTGTTGAAGAATTAGGCCTGTGATTTATTTTGTAACTCAACCATATAAATGATAATCGTAATACATGTAATTTTAAATATACTTTAAAGACACAATACCTACATATATATCACTTGTCAACTTTATATGCAGCTAGATTATATGAATATAATTATAATATCCTTCCTGGGAAAATATATATGAAAATGGGTTATTCCGTTTGTCCCTAATATTTGACATCAGTGTCTTCAGTCATCGGTCTAGAATTTATAATTAAATAGAATTAAGCAAATTTTATTAGAATAACTCAGCATACTACTTGATTTTATATTTCAAAGACTTACATGGTAACGTTTACCGACTGACTATTTGAATAGATATACTATATAGAACATCTTAAAAAAATATATATATTAAATGTGTTGGACATTGATTGCGAATGAAGACAAAGGAAATATTAGAAGATGAAAATACTTCAATTGAATGGTTTTGTTATAAAGTCATCTCTTTTTACAAAATAACTAAATTGGCGGAAAATGTATATATCTTTGTTAAATACTTCATTTTCAGTGGCATCTCTTTACATCACACATGTCGAGGTCGGGTTTCATTAACATCACTGGGGATCATCGCCTCTATTAAGAACTGCTTCATTCACATTCCATCTGTACATCCTTGCCATACTTTACATCCAACATTTCATTCCCTCAGCATACATACAATAGATTACGTAATATTTATAAATTTTATTTGTCCTTCATATGCACAACATTAAACATTAAACTTTCTTCCAAACTTTGTATAAAATAGACAAAAATGTAATTTTTTTCCATACATATAAATATTATGAACGACTTATATTTAAAGCAAATAATATGCAGTAACGTAAGAGATATTATACAGCCTCTGTGCAAATATATCTTTAGAGACGTGAGAAGGTTTTTTTTTCATTTCGATACGGTTCTGTAGAGCAGAAAGTGATTTTTTATGCGTAGTAAAAAAATATATTGGAGATTAAGTCGCGTAAGCTTCTTTGTCGTCGGTTTTGATATTATTTGTAAATTACCTTTTTCCAGTGCTCTTTTTTGATTTGATTTTGTATGTATCCAGTTACGTTTACTATATTAAATTCATTTATATTATATTGTTATATACACTTTATATTTTATTAGCATTTAAGACTATGAATTTCCTGGATATAGATCTACCTTCTTAAATGATATGGATTAATATATATTCGTATTTACTGACAGTAAGAAATTAATATAATCTAAACCAGGTCTTCTTTGTCATGGATTGATAAAGACTACATTTGTATGGATACCTACAGTTTAATAGTTTGAGTAATTATAATGTTCTGGAGATAAGATGAGCTAGGTTAGTTTTTATTTTTATTACTTTAAGAATGCACAGTTTTATTGTATAATGTATGACAGCTGCTAACGTTCTGTAAACATCTGTTCACAAAAATTATATCAGGTAAGTAGATGTTCTGGTCAACTTAATTACCTTAGATAATTTTTTATTCTATTTCGAAATTAGGGGTTATTAATTAAGTATATTATAGTGCTGCTAATATAAAACTGGTTTCGAGGATCGGACAATACTTTAGGCAGGGGTAAAGGCTTTGCTTGTACTTCTCTAGGTTTCCGTTATTCTGCAAGCCAGTTTGTTAGTTTATAGAGTATTCAACTTGTATTTTAGTAATGCAAGGATTGTGGCTTGTATATTTATAACTATTTCTGAAATTATGTTCTAGCTATAGATAGTTCTAAGATACCACTTTGTTTTTCCTTCAAATTTCCAGCTATTTTCTAAAAAAAACAGTTCTCGTGTGTTTTCCATGTAGTGATATTGTGTAGATAAATTGCTTCTATTTCTCCTTAGTATGGAGGAAGGTGTTATCCTTGCTGATATATTTTATTTCTTCTATATTACCAGTTAAGGACAAATAACGATTGCTGTTCCATTAAGTTAAATTTCCTGCAGATATATTCTTACTTCATTCATCAATGGGTGCAGCAATATAAAATCCTCAGAAGGTTATTTATTATACATTCGTTTGCATGTTAAACGTAAATAGAATGATAAATAGCTGACAGCCATCTACGTTACTACCAAACAATCCATAAAACAAGTTATATCCAATTTCATTGGTCATACATGCCCACGTACACACACACTCAAACACACACACGTACGTAGACACACACGCACCCCCACACAGTCACGCACATACACGCATATCAATCCATTAGCTGCCTCACCACACCATCAGCAGCACAAGCAATACCACCAATAACATCACTACTACCAACTGCATAAATACATTACTCCCACCAGTGTAAGTAACATACTGCCAAGACACCACACTAAACTACACATAATTATCCTCATCTCATCATAGTAACATCATTACCCTCATCATATTTACAACTAATGAGTTGAGAATTTTTTAATATCCAATAAATGAATTATTCACAATGTTCTATGTTTCAGAAGGATGCATCGAATACATCATCAACATCTTTTGGGTTTTGATTGATTGAAGATTTTGAACAATTGTTTTAAGATTGAAGCTATGTGAATAAATACCTGACCAGCGTTCTCAAAGCCGCAATTTTCTCTTTGGTATTCTAATCGCTTTTCAGAATACTCACCGAAAAAAAACATTGTGTTGCTGTTTCCTTATTGAACGTTTATCTAAACCCCTTCGCATACACTTAGATAAATAATTTGTATTCTATTTTATATTTTTGAGAATAGGAATCGTGTGCATTATCTATACCATTCATATTGGATGGATAATTGCTCAATATTTCTTTTTACTGCAACGTTTCCGCTGATGTTCTCTCTAAACTTCGTCAGACGTCCTGCATTCTCATTCCTGTTGTTTTTGCTACTACTACTACTACTACTACTACTACTACTACTACTACTACTACTACTACTACTACTACTACTACTACTACTACTACTACTACTACTACTACTACTACTATGGAATTAACTAATTAATTATATACCCACGTCACTGTGGGAAATGGAATTCGTTATCTAGGGGTTAGGAGCCCTTTTGCTTAATATTATGCACCTTGGCAATCGTTAATTCAGGGCTTATAACACAATTTGCGAATCGTCCCTTTTTATCGGTACCCATATACAAATATCTGTATTAGTTCTGCTCTGGTGGTTGTTGTTTCAAATCATACATATATATTGTTTTGAGTTTTGTGAACTGTATTGATGGCTCTAGTGAATATGTGAACCCAATAATGACATCCAAAGTGTTTTCAAAGGAAAAGGAAAAAAGACAATCAGTTAGCATTGATGCATGTATTAACAACACACATAGAGTGCTGTGTTGATCTTTTTTCGCCATGTCTGGGTTTTAGGGTCAGTTTCCCGGTCTTATTGGCATACACGTTCTTGACGAGACGCCAGTCTATCTCAGGTGAGCTGCTAGATGCAGCAGGAAAGTTGTAGCAGAAGAGCAGCGCAGGTTTCACCCCCCACCTCCTGGAGTCCTGTGGAGCTTAGTTTTTTTCCGCTCAATAAACTTCCACAATCCCTGGTCTGGGAATCGAAACCGCTACTCAACGAACGCGAGTCCATAACCCAAATCACTAGGCTATTGCTTCTCCACATACTTAGAGCATGGGTTCATCACATACGTATACCATAAGCCGACGTTCGCAGTATGATATTTCAACTCCAACTCCCACCATTCATACAGTGTAAGTTTAGTTCAATGCCTGCAAAACCAACCAAAGAAAAAAGCAGTTATCCTGATAAACACCACAAACAAATGATCCATGCAAGTCACGATCTATTAAGCAACAACTACACCCAAACCATACAATCCACTCTAGTTAGAACGAGGAGGGAAGGCAAAACCAATATTTTGAACACGATTTATTTACTCTATGTGACACGCCTCTCGGAAAAGATACTTATAGCATCAGGGCAATATTCAAAATAATACAATGCTTACCCTATATCTTAGAGGATAACCATCAATACTAGAGAAAATGACCAAAGACAGCGAGTGAATTAATGACTGGCTATTAAAAGGAGGGAAATGCCAACCGCTTAAAATAAGGGTAGAGGAAATTCGTAAAGTCGTTACACGAGGAGATATTGATCAACCGGTTATAGCTGATAACGTATGGGAAAAGGAAGCCTATCTTCCCATGTGGGATGAAGTTAAAAATATAGACAGAAAATACGACTGGAATATACGAAAACTAAAGGAGGCGGTACATATGCTGTGTCACAACAATCTCCTAAAAAATATCTCCTGGTGCAGATATTAGGTTTCAATAAGGAAGGAATAGAATACGGGGCATACAGCGTTGTAGGTAAAACTTTGGGTTACGAAACCCATAGATACTCGGTTCAATCCTATGCTGGGACGTGAATAATAATTAATTATAGTAACAATAATATATAAAGAATGAGACCCACATTTGAAATTCCAACAGGGCACCTGAAGAAAGCTGTATAGTATTCAACTAAAATTTTGTGATAGCAAAAATAAAAAGGAAAAAAAGGAAAGAAGAAAAAGAGAGAGAAAAACGTGGACTTATATCCATCCGACGAAAATCGTGTAATTTGAGGAATAAAGCTAATATTTAAGAAATTCATTTCAGGAAATACCTCGTCTCTCAATACTGGTAGCATTTAGAATATAACCAAGCTACTGAAAAATATTTTCAACCACTGTGATACTCCTCAATAATAACTTTGTTTTGTTTAAGAGCAACAGATATATACATATCTATGTCCACATTTACAGTCTTTTAACTAATTTTGGAAAATGTTAATTGGAAAACATATATATGTTCTATTACAGCAAATGTAAGTATATTGTACATCGTTAAATCTGGGTCTCTACCTTCCTTATACTTTGCCTTTTCTTTGTTTTATCGTTTGTAAAGAAGAAAATTTAGTAAAATTGTCCAGTCATTCTGGCTCAGTTATAGTTCATATATAAAGAATTTCTATCAAGGGTCTTTTTTGTTTTGGAATTTTAATCATTTAGTTGGCAAAGTTGATCGAGCACCGGCGAAAATGCTTATAAACACTCCTTCCAGCTCCTTGTGTACAGTTCTCAAATTGCGCAACGTTATTTGAGGAGAATCAATCAGAAGAACCCTAGCAGTGTGTCTGATGCATCTCAAACCTGTCGCCCTACAATTCCAGTACTTTTTTCTCATTTAAAGGAACTATTAATTATATATAATAATTTATATCGTTATTGTTGTTGTTTATGTTTTTGTTAGTATATGATTTAAATATTACTTGTAAAATGAAGTGAAATACAGTTTAAAGATGAATAACGTAAACATGTTTGTTGAATAAAAACAGTATTGATGTTATTAAAGATATAAAACGCATGCAAATCAATGAGCTGCAAATGTTGTCATTTACAAACACAGTGTGGTGCATTACAGGTATGACGAATAGTGGACACATGTGCACACATATATAGATTTTCACGTAGAGTCAGATTCAACCTTGCCTATATCTATATTTTAATTATAAGAAAAGACTGTAAACATGTGACCAAACAGCATTAAATATGTTTTCAAAAACAGACACAATCATTTTTCCGTTTACATAGTAAGTGCATGCCTTTATAAGTGCGCAACCATATGCATGTGTTTGTGTCTGTGTGTAAGTGTGTTTGTGTGTATTTGTGTGTGTATGCCTGTACATATTCATGAAATGGAATATAGCAATATATGTATAATAAACTTGTGTGTTTACGTATGAGAGTGTGTGTGTATGTGTGAGTCTGTATCTAGGTGCATACATTCATATGTAAATGCATGTAAGCAAACGTGATTAAGTATATGGACAGAAGTAGAGAGAAGTAGAGTAGGCAGCACAGAAGGAGTGAAAGAATATGAAGAATGTTAGAGCATGTGTGAGTTCAGATTTTATCACTAAGTTCAGAAAATGTCTCTTGAGTAATCGTGATAGCAAGTAGATTTCGAATTCTTTATTAGGAGCATTCTAATTTCAGTGTCTGCGCATTCCTAATTACTTCGCACCGGCATTATATTTCTAGATTAAATCACAAGAATAATTGAATTATTTCTTCAAGTCGCAGTTTGGATTTTATGAAGTTCTTATTTATATAAATTTTGCTTTTTTATCCCATGCACATTTTATTACACAAAAAAACCTAGAATTGTTTTTGCATCTTTTTTGTAATTAATTTGTAGTATTCGGAAAAGAAAGCTAAAACCTAACAGAAATAAAACCGCTAATCAAATCTCAAATTTTCTAGTCTTTTTATTCGTTTATTTTGAAATATATTTCATTTTATCACTTGCTGAATCGGTTGTGTGATCTAGAACGATTTAACATGTATGAGCGATTGATAATCTCAAATATATGTGTGCGTGTGTATACAGACATGCATACATACATACATACATATATAAATACATAAATATATATA
>JACXVO010012885.1:489207-499870 GCA_015501135.1 Hapalochlaena maculosa
GGGTTTCTTCCAGTTTTCGTCTACCAAATCCACTCACAAGGTTTTGGTCAAAGATACAAAGTTTTACATCATTGTTATTATTATTAACAACATCAACAACAACAATATAAGCAATCACTAACTGTTCGATTGACAACATGAATCAAGTTAATACTGTAAACCCCCACCCCCACGTAATTTATGCACTTTTTTTCTGCAAAAATAAAATTAACTTAAGGCAGGTGGTGCATAAATTACTTGAGTAGATCATTCCTAGAATTTCTTTTGAAATTTTTGTTGTTAAAAAAAGATGTACAAAACATCAACATTCATACCAGAAGTTGACTTTTATTTACGCTGGACAATATAATGCTTACTTTCCCTGTATAAATTTACCAAAACCATAAAATGGTTAACTAGACTTAGAAGTCTGATGTTTTTGCTGGTAAACATGGTCAGGGCTATATTTTACAACACTGTTTAAAGTTTCTACCCATTGCAATGGAATGCATATTTAATTTCTCCTTTGCAACCAACAATTCTTAAGTTCTGCCCATATTGACAATAAAGGTAATGACTAATTTTAAAGTTTGCTTGACATTTTATAAGTATGAAAAGGATTAAAATTTGATACTCTATATCAAAGGTTCCGACAAGAATAGGCAGAAAAGAATTCTGTTTGCATAATTAGTTTAATTGGTCATTTTCCTCTGTTCATTGAGTAAAGTGTCATCCAAGCTGACATTAGTTGGTAATTAAACTTAATTTGCAACACCTGTGCATATTTATCAGCTTTTGGTAATTCTTAACAACTTTTCCTGTGATTGTGATTTGAGAAGACATACAACAGGAGGCTAAAAATTGGACATAATCTCTTGTGGGCAAGAAATGTAAAATGAAGTTTATTATAAACAACACAAACACTTTGTAATTTAATAGCTTTCAATGTGATACCTGTTAAACAGAAATTCCTTTTATTTAATGAAAATTTATTAGAATCTAATCAAAAGTAAGTGAAATTATGTTAAATATATCTAAATTGGAAACCTTTTCCCCTGGTTATATCGGCAATTCCCTCCTAGAGGTTTGCAGCTTTGTTGTTGGCTGGGAGGTTTACGTGTCTCTCTGAACCCCGAGAGCTATGCCTGTGAGAGATTTGTCTCCTGGCAGGGCCACTCAAGCTGGATTGATCAAAGGGTAGAGACCAGACTAAGAACACTCCACTGGCCCCCTCGGTTTGGGGTTTAGGCACTGGGCCAACAACCCAATCCTGTAAAAAGCACTCATGTTACAGAAACTATAACTATATAACCACAAAACAGTTTGGTCAAGGAATGAATTGTTAAAAATACAAAAGCTTATGAAGATTGTAGAAAAAGGCAGGAGAAAAATCATAAATATATTGAGAAGGAATTGTGGAAGAAAGAGAGGAAAAGGTGGAAAATTAAGTGATTACAGAATCATTATGAAGACAAAATATTGTAAATTAATTTAAAGAAAAAAGAGGTTACAAAGTGGTTAACTGAAATCCTGTTAAATAGTTACCTACATGTAAAGCATATGCAAATGGGTAGCTAAGTAGGTAGGTATAGAGGTAGATAGGTATAGTGATAGAGTGGGGGTGGATAGACAGATGAATTAAGCTGGTAGATATGGACAGACAGATGTAGGGATTTGTGCAGACACACAGACGGGTACATAGATGGATAGGCAGAAAAGACAGTTAGATAATTAGATAGGTAAGCAGTTAAATGAATCCAGATAGGTATGTAGATAGCTGGCTACAGAGCGATAGTAAATTAAGTAATTAAGTTAAATTAACAAATAACTGTAGACTGAGTGCCACTGCGACTGTAGAAGTTTTTATTGTTTAACCGTGTTGTTTATGTTGAATAACATTGGTCAATGGCCAGACAGTGGTGAAGCAAACTCCATTAAACAAACCTAAAATGCCCACATTGAACTGATGAAGCAAAGCAGACACATTGATATATAAATGTGTGCTTGTGTGTGCAAGCGCACACACGTACACATATATAAGGCAAGGTGCCAGAGATGTTAGCACACTGGGTGAAATGCTTAGCAGTATTTCATCTGTTTTTACATTCTGAGTTCAAATTCCACCGAGGTTGACTATGCTTTTCAGCTTTTCGGAGTCGATTAAATAAGTACCAGTTACACTCTGAGGTCAATATAATCAACTTAATCCCTTTGCCTATCCTTGTTTGTCCTCTCTATGTTTACTCCCCTGTGGGCAATAAAGATATATATATATATATATATATATATATATATATATATATATATATATATATATATATATATATATATATATATATATATATATATGTATATAAGAAAACAGGAAGTTAGAAATATTTTTCAATATATTTATTTACCATTACACATGTTTCATTGGTTAATAGGAATTACAAAGTTTTGCATGTTGAGTAAATATTTAAGGAATTTCCTATGAGATTTTTTTTAGACGAAAATTAAATAGTATCATCTAATTAAATATTGTTGAATTTTCTATCTAAAAAAAAGTCTCTAACATGGTTATCCAATATGTAAAACCTTGTAACTCCTATTAGCAAATGAAATATGTGTAATGGTGGATAAAAAACGCCAAAAGAGCTTCCAACTTCCTGTTTTATTATATTAGAGTTGAAAACTCTGGAGCTATTGTTTGCAGAATTATTATATGAGTCTCAATTGATACAATGATGACTACACACACACACACACACACACACACACACACACACACATTCTCCAAACAATAACAATGTCCTACCTCCAAATTTGCTAGACTATTGTATGTAACAACCAACAAATACAATAGGGATTTTAAAATCAGAATTTGCTTATAAACAAATCATAACTTGGCAGAAAGAAAGCATAAAATTTAAAACTGCAACCAAATACAGACACTCCTTTGTCATTCTTGCCATTGGAAATCCAGTGAACCAAATCATTGATTGTTGTTTATCAATGAAAGTCCTCATAATTTTTAATGTCTACCTTTCACAGCTGGATGCCCTTCCTGCCACCAGTTTCCAAGCAAGGCAATATCTTCCCATGGCCAGACATGTTTCACAGAAGACAGAAACAAACAACAATTGCTTGCATGATGGCAAAACACTTGCTTACAACTATTGCCTGATGTCAAGGCAAACAGGCAGTAACACACACACACACAGCTTCTTTCAGTTTCTGTCAACCAAATCCACACCAAATAGAACATAAGTTCCTGTTTGCTACAAACAAATGATAAGATAAAATATAATTCATGCAATCATCATCATCATCATCATACCCTCTTCCTCCTCCTCATCATTTTATCCTCCAATTTTCCTGAAAGGATTGGCTCCACTGAATGTTATCCTTCTTTTTGATTGTTTGACATTTTATCCTCATCTAATCTTCTCAATATTTCTTACCAGGACTTCCTTAATGTTGTTTTGTCATGGCCGCCTAACATCGTCAGCAATCAACAACACACTTCCTTCCATCCATTACCCATCCCTCCATAATTCTAACCACTTCTCCACACTTTCGCTGTCGCCCTTCTCTTTATACTGCAGAAGCCTGACATTTTTAATGTCGATGACCACATCTGTCCACTTGTGCTCATATAAATGACACATACTTGCCTCATTTATCTCTCAAGTCCTCTCGTTTCTGAACACATTCAATACTTATGACTCACAATCATCCTGCAACAACACCACATCCTTTATAGTTTATTCTTGTACAAATAATGAAGTCTTTGTTAATAATAACAAAAATAATAACGCTCTGATCTTTCACATTTTTCTTAGACTAGAACGACAACAACAATACATTCCACAGAGTTGAAAGAACACTTTGGGAATGTCAGCACAATTGACATAACGAGCGCGAGTGTGGCTGCTGCATAAAGATGTCATACAAAGAGAGTGGGATGTAGAATAGAATAATCTTTTGGCAATAGGTGTAGGAAAGGTACGATAACTGAAACAATGAGAGTAATAAAACTAAACAAACATAATAACTGAAGAAGCATTTTTATACAAAGCCCAAAGACAGTGTTTGTTCTATATATTCAATAGGACACACACACACACACACACACACACACACACTGCTTGACACTGTTTTAATGTTTACCATTGAGTCAAATATCAAGCAGGCGGCAAGCTGGCAGATTAGTTAGCATGCTGAACAAAAGGCTTGGAAACATTGTGTGTGTGTGTGTGTGTGTCCGAGTTCAAAATCTGTTGAGGGTGACTTTGCCTTTCATCATTTCAAAGTTGATAAAATGAATACCAGTAATGTACTGGGGTCATAATAATCGACTTAGACCCTCCCCACTAAATTTCTGGCCTTGTACCACAATACGAAACCTTGATTTACCATTAAGCCTTTCAACTGGCCATATCCGGCGAAAACAGTCTCTCTGATCTGTTCTATGTCTAAACTGGCCACATCTGGTTTCTCACACCAACCCAACAACATCATTCTAAAAAAAATCAAGTTACTTCATCTAAATCTCATAGCTATAAGGGATATTCTTTTATTTGTTTCAGTCATTTGACTGCGGCCATGCTGGAGTTCAGCCTTTAGTTGAGCTAATCAACTCCAGGACTTATTTTATTGGTCTTGTTTGCTAAACTGCTAAGTGACAGGGATGTAAACACCAGTGTCGGTTGTCAAATGATGGGGGGGGGGGAACACACGCACACACACACATACATACACACACACATATATAAATATAGTGCCACGTAATTGGCACACATGTGAGAGGTATGTAAAAATCCCCAAAATCCCCTGTGTCATGCGAATGCACACATGTGAATGGCATGTAAAATCACCTTCACACTCTTGGAGTGGTTGGAGCAAGGAAGGGCATCCAGCCATAGAAACCAAGCCAAACCAAGCCAAGTCGAAAACATCTAACCCATGCCTGCATGGACAATGATGATGATATACATACATATATAAATATATACATGCATATATAAATACACACACACACACACACACACACACACACACACACACACACACACACACATATATATATATCTATAAAATGCACTTTGTTCGTATGTGTTTGTGTATGTGTGTATTGCTTATGGACTCCCAAACCATAAGTCCGATTGAAGCAAAAATCCGTATGCTTATAGCTTAGGGTGTGGGGCAGGTTTGAGGTTTGTTTCACTTTTGAATTCCAAAAACTGAGGACACTGTTGCCTTTGAAAAAAAAATCTTTAATCTCTCATCTCTTAGGTATTTTCCATTATAATATCAAATTTACATGTACATATCTAGCAACACTTGCGCTTTTATTTTGAGGTTTTATCCTGATTTGGAAAAAACCCCACATTTATTGATTTGAAAATATGCCTTTTCACCAGACATAAACGCCTGAGGATGCATAGTGCAGTTATTTCCCCTTTTCTTTAAATCCAAAATTACTGTCAGATTTGCGGGATTGTCAGCTTTCAAACGACATGCAAATCTCCATGAAATTTGCTTGGGAAGTGTACAAAAAGAATTATTTAACTGTACTGGAATTGTGTTGTACTCGAGGCATGAAAATTCTCCCAGCCTGTGTAAGCATGCGCATGTAACAGTCGTTAGCTATAGCTTCCTATTGGTTGCACATAGCAGCCCTTTCACTTTCCTCAGTCAATCAGTAATTCAAGGTCAACTGATCAGTCATTTAGGGCCCAATGGGTAGTGTGGACAACCTTCATGTGTACATGATCAGTTGGACCTGCTCACACTACCACAATGATTCCTGTCCTGTTAATGCTGTGCTACCATAAGTTGTTCAACTGTTCAACCTTCCCACTAATTTTTGCTTTAAAACCTGATGCATATTCTATCAGTCCCTTTTTCTGAACCGCTAACTCACAGGGACGTAAACATAAAATCATTACTTGTGAAGCAGTGATAGAGGATAAACATAGACAGGATTCTTTCAGTTTCCATCTTCTAAAATCCACTGACAGGGCTTTGGTTGGCCCAAGGCTATAGTAGAAGACTCACATACCACACAGTGGGACTGAACTCAGAACCATGTAGCTAGGAAGCAAACTTTGTACCCAACAGCCATACCTTTGTTTACATAGAAATGCAAGAATTTTGAGGAGACTTTTCAGCTTGAAATTCATATTTCTTTTTTTAATAATTCAGAATATAATTTGGTATCTTATGAATTTGCTCATCTGATGATTGAAACAGCTATTAAAAAGCACGGAAGCATTTTCAGAAAATAAATTAAACATAGAAATTAAATCCAAGACAGATAAATCTAAAGCTTAATCAGATTAGAAGAAACTCGGATATTTATTGATTTCCATCACAGATTGCTCTTTTCCCAGAAGCAATCATGTTGGAAGTGTTTGCAATTAATTTTGCTTTCTCTTCTCCCCGTTAAGAAGACTATGTCTGTTACAGTAATTGCAGGACTTAATTAAAGATCAAACTATCAAGAAAAAATTTTTTATTTTGCTTGGTCAAAGATTAAAGTGCAACTGATCCAGTTATTTTATAACTCATTCATTTTTAGATCTGATTTTCTATGCTGACACGAGTTAGATGACTATATTATTGAAATATAATTTTACAACCAGATGCTTTTTCCTGTCATTAACTCATAGCTCTTTGTAAAGTAAAGGATATCTTATTCCATATATTCAAAACCAAATGACACCTATTGACAGAGAAATGACAGTAACATTATCAGTTTAGTTTGATTTTGGGAAGGGAATAAACCTAAACACACACACACACACACACACACACAGTTGTAATAATGAAAGCAAACCAAATAGTAGTACTTTGAAATAATTTAATATGAAGAAATTGATGGAAAATTTCTTAGTTTTAAAATGTTCTAATTGATGAAGATCATACATAATGGATGCATTTCCTATTATATATCATGCAAGTCTGAAACACACATATTAAATGATTTCAAAATATTAATTTGTTACATTTCACTTAAGTAAAAAATTATGATACTATACATCTGAGAGTAACGTGATACAAATAAATATATATATATGTATGTATGTATTCTGTTACTTGTTTCAGTCATTGAGACCATGCTGAAGCACTGCTTTTAGTTGAACAAATTGACCACAAGACCTATTCTTTGTAAGCCTAGTACTTATTTTATTGATCTCTTTTGCTAAACCATTAAGTTATGGGAACATAAACACACTAACATTGGTTGTCATGCAATAGTGGGAACAATCGTAGACACATATACACAAATATATATATATATATATATATATATATATATATATATATATATATATATATATATATATATATATATATATATATATATATACACACATTAATTCATTTAAGAGGAGTTTAGAAAAACCCAGCCAGTCCACTAGAAAGTGCAGCCAGCAATTAGAAATGCACTCAATAAATAAATGTATTCGTTCTCAGGTAGGTTAATTAATTCTCCTAGGTCTGCTGAGGTCTATATATTGGAAAGTTCTTAGTCGGAGCTATACTTGTGTGGAATGACTGCTTAGTTTCCAATTATATATTCTTCAGAAGGTATTTGGCCACTGATGATTGGAAAGGGAGAATAAACCCAGACCATGAAATCAATTAATATGGCAACATCCTATTGATCTTAAAAATATGACTTTCCTTTTGTGTCCTTCAAAAAGGCCGATTATGCTGAGAACAAATAGATTTATTTATTGAAAGGATTTCTAATCACTGGATGTGCTTTCTAGTGGACTGGGTTTTTCTAAACCCGCCTTATATGAATTAATGTGTATTTATAGGTGATTTTAATTTATTAACTCCACCGTTATAGATGCCCATTCTGTATACATTATTTTTACGTAATGTATAACTGCCTTTTTAAAATTTATTTATATATATATATATATATATATATATATATATATATATATATATATATATATATATATATATATATATATATATATATATATAAGGGAGAAACTGGAGAGGAAATTCATAAAATATTATTTATTAATCATAAAATATGACGACGTCTCTGCCAGTTGTTTCAATTCAATAATCTTTAGATAATCAATTTATGAAATTAAAATCATTATACAATGAATCTCATCTGAGATAGTAAAGATATACCAATTAGAAGTGTATGTTGAGATAATGGCTATAAACCGTTAATATGTATTTCTAATTGGTATATCTTTACTACCCCTGAAGAGATTCATTGTATAATGATTTTTGAAACAACTGTCAGAGATGTCATATTTTATAATAAATAACAATATTTTATTAATTACCTCTCCATTTTCTCCTTATTCCTTATATGAACCCCGTTTTATATGGTTACCTTATAGTCAAACTTTCTATACATTGGTAACAAGTATTTTCATTGGATTTTATTATCCCTTAATGAGGTTTATAACCTTTACTTATATACACACACACAAACACACACATGACAGACTTCTTTCAGTTTCCATCTACCAAATCCACTGACAAGACTTTGGTCGGCCTGAGGCTATAGTAGAAGACACTGCTATGCAGTGGGACTGAACCCAGACTCATGTGGTTAGGAAGCAAGTTTCTTACCACATAGCCACTCCTTGTATCATTGTTTCCAAACATACACACACAAAGTTTGTTTTCGTTTTCATTCACTGAATCAACCCATAAGGCTATGGTCTAGTCAAGGGCTTCAGTAGGAGCAGGCACGAAATGGGATTAAACCCTGAAACTAAATGTCTTGACCATACAACCACATCTGCATCTCACAACCATATAAAGTAATGAAGGGCTGAAATCAGATTTAGAATATCACATTAAAACAACATAATTCGGCTTTCTGAAACAACTTCTATACTTCCAGCGTTTAAAGATATTCCACCAAACCCATACAACAAAACCAGGAAATCTGTTCTATTAATTAACACGGTGACTTAATTACTAGAAACAGTAATTAGTTACAACTGGAAGTAGAGGCAATGATAGCAGTGTGGTTGAGTTGGGTTTACCAGTTATGGTGAATAATGGTAGAAGTTTAGAGAAGTTTGGCAATGCCTTATATTCAGTCTTGCTAAATAATCCACCATTAGAGTTGGCGACAAACTGAAGTTTCACGTTTTGCTTCACTGAGGGAAGATTAATTTGAACTGATTTGCAGAAAGCTTGGATAATTAGGTATAATGAGGTGTGTAAACGAGGACTATATAAATAAATGTTATAGTTTAATGAATTAGCAAGTAATTAGAGCAGAGCAGGGAGAGACAGAGAGGATAAATATAGAATAAGGTAAAATTAAGAAAACTTGTAAATAAAGAAAATTTGACAGTCAACAGCGAAGGTAAAGAAATATAATGACAAAACATCATCAAAATCAACACTTCCTCTGGCCTTGGGTCAAGCTTGAAATTATTATTATTATTATCATCATCATCATCATTTGGTAGATTGAAGTGGTTTTCTACTGTATTACCTGCTCCACCTGTGTTGCTGGGGTGTGTGCAGCCTTGTGTATTTTTTCCTGTTCTTGGGTGTTTCATTTCTTTTTGTAGTGCAGTCTTTTATTGCGCATTGTACTGTGTACTTGTATTGTGCGTTGGGTGTGTAATGTTTTGATTTTCTGAGTTGCTGGTGGAAATTTGTTTCACTAGACAGGGTGCCTTGTATTTGTGGGTTGTTTTGGATTGACAGCATCTTGCGTTATTACTATTTTCTTCATTATCCTCTTATTATCATTATTATCCTCATTATTACCATTAAGGAGGTGAGGTGCTTGTGTCATTTGCATGTCAGGCAAAATGCTTAGTGGTATTCTACCTGTCCTCACATTCTGAGTTCAAATTCTGCTGAGGTCAACTTTGCCTTTCATCCTCTTAATGCCAATAAAATAAGTACCAGTCATGTACTGGTGGTCAATATAATTAATTAGCTCCTCCCCTCCCACAAATTTTGGGCCTTGTGCTTTTAGTAGAAAGGATTAGTATAATTCTATAATTCTAAAGGCGGCGAGCTGGCAGAATTGTTAGCATGTCGGGTGAAATACTAAGCGATATTTCATCTGTCGCTACATTCTGAGTTCAAATACCGCCGAGGTCGACTTAGCCTTTCATCCTTTCGGGATTGATAAATTAAGTACCAGTCACGTACTGGGCTCAATCTAATCGACTAGTCCAGCCAAAATTGTCTGTCCTTGTTTGTCCCCTCTATGTTAGCCCCTTCGGGGCAATAAAGTAATAAGAATCGTTAGCAAGCTGGTTCAAATGCTTTGTGATATTTCATCCACCTGAGTTCAGATTCTGTTGAGGTTGCCTTTATTTATCATCATTTCAGAATTGATGTAATCAATTGATTGCCCAAAATTTCAGGCCTTGCACATGTAATGGAAAGTATTATTAGTAGTCAAGGCTTCAAGGTAGCAAGCTGGCAGAATTGTTAACGTGCTGGGCAAAATGCCTTGTGGTATTTTTCCCATCTCAACGTTCTGAGTTCAAATTGGGGGGGTTCATAAAGTACCAGTTGAACATTGGGGGTTGATTACTCCCTTGAAATTGCTGGCCTTGAGCCAAAATGGGAAACCATTGTTATTATGAAATAAAACTGAATTATTTCCAGGTCTTCCTTTGATAACTGATAATTGCTGCTAGCTTCTTGCAAAAGCAGATTTGTTGATTTT